>PVLD010012139.1:0-61798 GCA_004027595.1 Dinomys branickii | reverse complement strand
TTTTGAGACTGCGTTTTGTTCCTCTGTTTTCCCATTTTTGGGTATCAGATTCAAAATGTGGAGCTATAAATTCCACAGGCAGTTCAGCAGGCAAAGGTCTGCTACAGAGGCTGCTCCAATGATTCCTTCTCTTTGGGAGAATGTCCCTTAAGCTGTCTGGTGAGATTTCCGCTTCTACTCCCTACCCCAAGACCTGGCCAGGGCGAATAGACAGCTCGCCACCCCAGGATTCTTGCAGATAGGCCACTCAGGTGTTCCTCCCTGGGTGGAGCTCCTTCCCCCCTCACAAAACCCGTTGGGGCGCCTAAGTAGGTCTTCCCACCCGGGAGATCCTGCAGTCCTTAAAGCTGCTTTGATGTCTCTCGCTGGGCTGAGCTTCTTCCCGATTCAGGAAAAACCGGTTAGAGCATGCACTTAAGTCACCCTGTGATCGTGCAGACAGGAATGCCGTTCAGATGTTTTTCCCTGGATGGAGCTTTTCCCCGACTCAGAAATCCCACCGGCCAGTCGCTATTGCTCCAGTTCGCGAAGCGCTGGCTGCGGGGGTGGGGTTCTGAGCGGGATCTTGGAGCGCTGCCCAGTTTGGCACAGTTTGTCCCAGTAGCGCGTTTTCTGTCGGGTTCAGGAGCTGAAGCCATTCTTCCCTCCGCAGTTGCTCTCTCGGCTGGTCGTCTTCTTCCCGGAAGACCTCATTTCTGTCTTCATATTGCTATATTTCATTGTTTGGGTGGTAATCCTCTGGGAGGTTCTCTCTCTGCTGCCTACCCGGTCACCATCTTCCCGGAAGTTCCCCGTGACCTTTTCCATTAAGGAACAGATATAAAAAAAAGTTAGGATTTGTAGGCTAGACAGTTTATGTTGCAAGCATTCAAGCTTTCTGACATGAAATCATGAAAACTTTACAGACAGTTCTCCAATACATAGAATGTCATGACCCAATATAGCGTTATTTGCCAAAGCAAGACACAGGCCATGGTTTGCTGACCCTCTACTTAGAGAATGTTTGTTAAGCACTTAATGTAATCTGGATACCATATAAGATCAGTACACGGTAACCACCCTTCCTACATGCGTCACAAGGAAGGTAATAACAGGGATAATGATAAAACTGTTACTGTTCTTACCACTCTCCCTGTCAATGCTGGGAAGCAGTAGGCATAGATTCCAACTTATTGTGATTTTTGGTTAATTTATTTTCCATCTATAGATATGATATTACAGGTACTCAAGGTGCACTGAATATTTCTCCTGGAGCCATGAGCATCTGCTATAAATCTGAAACTCACTGAAATATGAAGCAATTTACACTTCACAACTGGATTACCTTCTTCCTATGAGCAGCAGCAAAAACTCTGTACAATGCCAGGAAAATGGCAGAGTGATGAACAGCAAAAAAAGACCATCTGAGATTTGGAATCCTGACCCTGGAATATAGCAATGAGAAGAAGAGAAAAAGGAAGGAAATGTTTCCCCTGGGCCCAGGAAGGATGTGAAGTGAGAAGTGAAACCAACTGGAATTAAAAAGAGAAAATCTTCCACAAAGAAGGAGGCAACAGATGTAGACTTCTCCCTGAGCCCAGACCCACTCAGGGAGGGAAGAGGTAGCTCAAACCTGCAGACACAGGGTAAGTGCTGGTCACCCCAAAGGCCTCCACGAAAATAATTGTGTGGAAGTGGAGGACTGCAGTGGCTGGGTAGTGCTGCAGGTTTGGATGCCACACAGCAGAGGGTGATTGCCTGGGAGCCATCTTGAAGAGGGGCCAACTGAATTTGGAACTCAGAACAACTGCTGGCTCCATCTAGTGGCCCCCAGTTGAATTCAAACCCACAGAAGATTCATCAACGGCTACAAGCTGAATGGGCATGGTTCCAGTCTCACAGTCAGAAATCAGCCCAAACTTCAGGGGGATAAACATACAGGTTTACCAGGATTATTCACTACCTTGTCCTAAAGCTACTGCTGGTTTGCTGGGATTAATCAACACAGAACTGAACTCTGCCAACATTTTCTACCACTGAAAGCAGAGACACACCTTGAAGTGGACATTTTTTCTTCTTTTCTTTTCTTTTTTTTCTCTCTCAAGATTTGTTTTCTTATTTTGTTTTATTCTTTCATCATTACTTGTTCTTATTTTTATGAGTGTGAATGTATTTCTAGTATTTTGTGGTTGTTGCTCTGTTTTGTTTTTATTTCTTCCTTCTCTCTTTCCCTCTTGCCTTCTACACCAGATTCTCAAAGTTTTTATGATCTTTCTTTCTCCTCTAGCCATGCTTCTAAACTCTTCCCCTGCTGTTTCTCTGTTTTCCCCCTTACATCTTTCAAATTTCATCCTGTGAGAGTAAAATTGTCATGATGAGGACTTATTTACTGCATGCAATTTTCTAGATTGTTTTAGACTTTGTTATATAACTACAAATCTAGTTCATATGGTTAAAGGTGGCAAATTAGTAGTTACCTTGGTTTGTTATTTTTGAGCCTATATTTGATGCTATTGTTGTTGCTGATTGTACCACCAGCCAAAGTGACACAACTGTCCTAACCAGTTTTTCCTAGTATACCAAGACTGAGATTGCCTAAGGCTTATAAAAAATACTATAGACTAGTGCCAAAGAGCCATAGGCTGGGCCTGGTAGGTAGCAGCTTCCTACCCCCAGTAAACTGAAGAGATAGGATCTTGCAACAGACCCAAAACCCAATATCCAACAACAGCTAGAAGACACCTCAGAGAAGTAGTCATTTCCTAAGGATTCTAAATACTAGAATAAAACTACTCACCGTAAACAATTTACAAGCATCAACCTAGTAATTAAAATTTTTAAAAATAGAAAATAAGAAGACACTTGAACAAGATCCAACTTGATGCATCTTACCAAAGGCAAACCCAAGGGGCAATGAGGTGGGATGATTCAAAAGCTACCCACTCACCCACCTGGCCTTACTGAAGTGGAAATAGCAGAATTAACAAGGAAAATGAATAAGGCTCTAGAAAGAGTCAAGTCAGAAATAATTTTTCAGATAACTAGAGATGGTGACTGCTGTAAAAGACATGCTTAGTGACTCTAGAACAGATACACATAAAACAGTAGAGGAGCTTAGAAAACTGATGGAAGTGATGAATGCTCAAAGTAGGAGAGAAATGGAATCCATAAAAAAAATTCAAACGGATATCTAAGAGATGAAAAATTCCACCAAAAGTATATGCAGCAGGTTGAGCCAATGTGAGAACAGAATCTCAGGTACAGAAGAAAGGACTATGGTTAGTGATCATGAAAGGAAAGATTTCTTAAACATAGCAAGGAACCATGGAAGATCAACCTAACAGCTGATAGATGAGGCAAAGAACAATAACATAACTTTGATTAGAGTCAATGAAAAAGTAGGAGAAAACACAAATGACACAAAAACCTGTTCACAGACAACATAGGAGAAAACTTCTCTGGCAAGGAAAATGAATTTGACATACAGTTAAGTGAAGCATATAGAACTCCAATTAGCCATGATTTAAAGAAATTTATACCAAGGCATATAATAGTCAAGATTCCGGAAATTCAACACAAGAACAGAATTTTAAAAGCTGTTAGAGAACAGAAGTAAATCATCTATAAAGGAATGCCCATCAGAATCATGCTCAACTTCTCAACACAAACCCTCAAATTGAAGAGAGCTTGGAGGGAAAATTTGAAGTCCTAAAAGAAAACAGCCTCCAATGCAGATTGATGTACCTCACAAAACTATCTTTCATTATTGATGAAAATAAGATACTTCTATGGCAAAGAATACCTGAGGAAATTCATGAACAGCAAGCCAGCATTCCTAAATGTTCTAAAGGACGTTCTAGAAAGAAAGAACAAGGACTACAACTCCATGAAACTCAAAAGAATGAATACACCAGGCAAGGAAAACAAGTAAACAGGAGGAAAAACAAAGCAGAACTAACTAATAAAGAGAACTACAGCCAATCACCTTAAATAGCATAAATGCAAAAAAATTCTCAGTAAGATACTGGCAAACAGATTGTAGCAAATCGTCAAAAAGATTATACACCATGATCAAGTAAGATTCATCCCCTGCATTTAGGGATAGTTCAATACACAAAAATTAATAAATATAATACACCATATTAATAGAACCAAGGACAAAGACAATACGATCTTCTGAATAGATGCAGAAAAAGCCAACTATTTATGATTTTAAAAAATCTTACAGAAAATTGTAATAGATGGTCTTTATCTCAATCAAATAGCCAATATTATACATCATGGACAAAAATTCAATGCTTTCATTCTAAAAACAAGAACAACACAAGGATCCCACTGTCACCACTCTTATTCAGTATAGTTCTGGAAATACTAGCCAGAGCAATTAGACAAGGTAAAGAATTAAGGGTGGGAAAAGAAGTTAAATTATCATTATTTGCAGATGACATGCAAGTCTACATACAAGACCCCAAAAAGCTCCACTAGAAGACTTCTAGATTTAATAAACAAATTCAGTGTTGTAGCTGTATACAAAGTCAACACCCACAAAACAATAGCACTTCTGTATATGAATAAAAACTCACTGAGAGAGAAACTAGGGAAGTAATACTTTTCATGATAGCTTCCAAAAATGAAGTACCTAGGAATCAGTCTAACAAAAGAAATCAAAGCCTACATACACTGAGAACTACCATACTCTGAAAAAGAAGATTGAAGAGGATATCAGAAAATGGAAAGATATTCCTTGCTTATAGATAGGAAGAACCAATATAGTAAAAATGGTCATAACTCCCAAATTGTTATACAGATTTAATGCAATTCTGATAAAAATTCCAACAGCATATCTCACAGAATTAGAGAAAAATTCCTGAAATTCATTTGGAACCACAAGGGACCTAGAGTACCAAAGGAAATTCTGGGCAACAAATGTAGGGAAGAGGGCATCATAATCCCTAACTTTAAATTATACTATAAAGCTACTGTGATAAAAAAAAAAAAAAAACAGCATGGTACTGGCAAAAAAACAGACCTGTGGATCAATGGATCTGATTAGAAGATGCAGAAACAACTCTAGATATACTTAGCCACTTTATCTTTGACAAAGATACCAAACACATCAACTGAAAGAAAGATAGCCTCTTTAATACATAGAGCAGGGAAAAATGGATTTCCACATGCCAAAGATTAAAATTAGACCCATATCTTTCACCATGCACTAAACTAAAATCAAAATGGATCAAAGATCTAAATATTAAAACATAAACATTAAATATGCTGGAAGATAGGATAAGTAGAACTCTGGAAGGTATTGGTATAGGCAAAGTATTTGTGAACAAAACTCCTATTGCACAGAAACTGTCACAAAGAATCAACAACTGAAATCTCATTACAAAGCTTTTGCACGGCAAAAGAACCACCAACAGAGTGAACGGACAGCTCACAGCATGAGAAAAAATTTTGCCAGCTGTTCCTCAAACACAGGATTACTATCTAGTATATACAAAGAATGAAAAAATTCAAATCCCCAAAATTTAAAGACCCAATCCAAAAATGAGCATCTGAAATGAATAGACATTTCTCAAAAGAAAAATAGAAATGACAAATAAATATATGAAAAGCTGTTCAACAGCACAGGTCACTTGAGAAATACAAATTAAAACAATGCTGAGATCCCATCTCATTCCAGAAAGAATATCTATTATCAAAATATCAACCAATATCAAATGCTGGAGTGGTTGTGGTGGAAAAGAGCCCTTCTCCAGTGTTGGTGGGAGTGTATACTGGGTACACCACTGTGGAGATCAGTATGATGATTCTTTACAAAACTAGGGCTAGAGGTCCTATTTTACCCAGCTACTTCCCTTCTTGATATCTTCCTGAAAGAATTAAAAGCATCATACCATACCGATATATGCACAATCATGTTTATAGCAGCACAGTTTATAATAGTCAAATCTTGGAAACAGCCCAAATTTCACTCAACTGGTGAATGGATAAAGAAGATTTTTTTTTTAATATAATGGAGGACTACTCTGCCATAAGGAGTAATAAGCTTGAGATATTTCTAGGTAAATGTCCTAACCCTATTTCACTGAAGACCCATAATCTTCAGTGAAATAAACTGACACACATATGTAAATACCACATTGTTTCTCTATTGCGAGAAACCGAAAGTGTAAATAAGGATAAAATGTGTAATGCATATTGTGGAATAGGAAAAAAATGTTTAGATAGGAAGGGGAACAAGGGGCAGGGAGGAGGAAAGGGAGGAGCAGAAAAGTAAAAAAAAGAGAAAAGAAGGAGAAATGGAAACACAGCTTTTGTAAATATGAAGGGGAAGTGGGGTTGAAAGGAGAGTAATGCTGAAAAGAGAATGAAGTTATGCCATGTACAGGTACAAATTCTCCGTGACGAGCGTGATCGTCATGTGTACCTAAAATGTGCTAATGAAAAATCATTTTCTTTGAAAAAAGAAACTCTCCACAGTGAAGAAGATACATGTGAGAGGTAAAACAAAAATTGTGCTTTCTCCTTAGAGAGTAAGTCCCTGAAAAAAAGAAGAGAGAATAAGCCCCTGACAAAATATTTTCAACAACAAATCCCCTTAGCCTGATGAATTTATTTGGAGTTTGACTACAGCCATCAAAATGAATAGACTCCAACGTTTTGTAACACTTGGTTTCATTACAGACTTTGACGTGGACATTAAAAGTGAGTAGGAGCGGAGGCATCTGTTCTTCACCCATGAAGAACATTGGGTGAGTTATACTCTGAGACCACTTAAAAGTCAGGCCACCCACAAGCACTCACAATGTAAAGATGGTTCAATGATAACAAAAATAAGGAAATTAACTTTTTTAGAGTACAAGTATTGACATATTATTAGAAGAAAAATGTTTTTAACTCCAGTCTAGAAAAACAATACCATTCATATGAGAGTATGAATAGGAAGTTGTGTGAATACAAAAGTTGGTGCCTTGGACCAACAACAACAGTGGCATTTTAGAAATTTTCTAGCAATACAAAATCACCCGAAAGCTACTGCATCAGAACCCAGAAGAGAAGCCCGGTTATCTGTGTAGTAACATGCTCTTTAGGCAACCCTAAGGCACAATGAAGTTACAAACTGCTAGGTTAAGTGATCAAAAAAATCTCTCAATGTGACACAGGCATGTAAGCAAAGATTTCTATTGGGTTAATAATATCCCTTAGTTATCGCAGGCTGATCAAGTCCACAATTTCCCAAACAAATGTACAGTGAAGGCTAAATAAAAAGAGGTGACTGAGATGAATTCCTGGATCCAGGAGGATCAAAGCCCTCTCACAGAATTTGAGATTCTCTCAGGGCTAAAACCACAACCTTCTCTGGGTGGCCATTTATTTAGTTATCAAAAGAAGGAGGGGAGTACTCAAGAAGGGCAGAACCACTCAAGGACTTCTCGAAGTAAGGTTCTAAATTAATCCACCCAGAAGTGAGATGCCTGAGGCTACAGTCTTTATCTAGTTGAGATTGGATCCAGGTGTCCTTGGCTGTGATCTAGTCTTACCATTTGAGGCTTTTCAGCTTCATCTGCCATTACAGGCCTTAGTAGGAATTAGTGACTCACACAGGTTCACTTACTATGAGTCAACAACCTATCTCCAGACAAGGAGCCCAGGCCTCGGACAGACTCACAAGGAAATACGAATGGCCAATTGGTTAATTTAGGCAACCCCTTCTCAGGGCTGCTTCATAGTGGTCTCCATCATATTTCTAAGAGGCAACAGTTGATTTCTTGGGCATCATTCATCCTTCCTTCTCTGAGTAGTCATAGCCTTGATTTCCCATGGGATAACCCTTCCTTCACTGCACATGATCCTAGAAAAATCTATGTTTCAAAGTCCCCCCTCATATGTACGTCAAATGGGCACTCTCTCTCTTCCCTTACAAACTTGGTCCAGTTTTTTTTTTTTTGTACTGGGAATCAAGCTTAGGACCTTGTACTTGTCAAGCAGGTATTTGTGCTGCTAAGCTATATCCCTGACCCCACAAACTCATAATATAATGAAGAGACAAAGGAGATAGGGTGGTTTCATCTCCACACCTAGACCCCAGAAACTGTGTCCGCTAATTCCTGTGTATAAGTACTTGTAAGCTCCCAAGATTTAAGTCCAGCATCATCATACCAATTAGGCAGTATCTTTCCATAATAAAGTCTTTAAGCCCCTCCTAAATTAACAGGGTTAGTTAGTTCATGCTCCTTATAACCACAAGACAACTAACAAAAGTGTTCTAATTATATAAAAATACCTGCCCAGTAAAAGCTATTACTGAGCTGCTCATAAAGATGAACAGGAAAAAAGAAGCAAATACTGACCAAAATAAACTACAGCATTTATGATGCTGGGGAAGGAGGCCAGCAGTGAAATCGAGCGGGATTAAGGGATGGAGGCCAAGGCAGATGGTATGAGCTAAGCCCAGGAAAATCACTATAGAGATGGTTCCAGGTGGAAAAGCTGCTGCAAGCTCCCCGCCAGGCTCTGGCTGGGGTATGTGGCTCCTCTGATCCCACCATTTAGGGAAACTGACCAGCAGCTATGTGAGGACCAGTCCTTAGGGTATATTATGTTGCTTCTAGCTGAATGCCTAGTACAAACTGGCTGAAATGATGAAGGAAGCTGTTTGTTCACGCAATACCCACCAGCTGGGCAGGACTGCTGCTGACTGAGGTTTCTGATGGTTTAGGAATCATGGCTCACTCTCCTTCACATTCTTTCCATACTTCTGTCCTCCTTTGTCAGGCCAGGGTCTCGGGATAAAACCACAACAGCCAACATGGGGCCAGTCCCTCAAAATGCATATACAAGAGTAGAAGACAAATGTCTCTCCCCTTAAACTTTATAAGAGAACCAAGAGTTGGCTCTAAATTAGGAGCAATGGAAAAGGAGTGAGGTCAATTCTACCTCAATAAGGAAGAGTGTTCATGCTAAAGGGCGGCTACCTGCTCCATGAGTACAGGTTGGAGGGCTTCACCTTCACAACCATTAAACAGGATGTTTATAGCAGTAGTGCTGAACCTATGGCACATGTGCTATTTTCCTCTTAAGACAAAAGATGTTAGTGTGTAAATTGTTTTTCTAAACTAAAGCCTCAATATTCAGGTTTAATTGCAACGTTGGCACTTTGCAATAAATTAATGGGTTTTGGGTTGCAGTTTGGGTACTCATTTCTAAAAGGTTTACCACTGCTGATTTATAGCAAAGATTACAGTAAGAGTAAACAGAAAGTTATTGGGTGAGGGGTGGTTAGGCAGGATTTTGAAGACTCAAAATGTCACACACTGGTGTAGAAATTAATGAACTACCACAGAGACCATCACGCATTTTCTTTTTCAGTTTTTCTTTTTTTTTTTTTTTTTTTCTCTTTTGTGGTAACAGAGGATCACACCCAGGGACATAAAGACTGAGCTATGTCCTCATCTCATTCATTCATGCATACATCTATCCATTCATTCACTCATTATTTTGAAACAGTGCCTCTCTAAGTTGTCCAGCAGTTTCAAACTTCTGATCCTCATATAAATGTTAGAATTACAAGCATGTGCCATTGCATGGGACCATCACACATTTTCTGCAAAGGGCCAGACAACAAATATTTTAGGTTTTGTAGCCCACGTGGTCACTCTTCCACCTATTCAGCTGCTCTGTTATAACGTGAAGGAAGCCATGCATAGATGTAAATAACCTATATGGCTGTGTTACAATAATACTTCCTTTACTAAAACAGGGGCTGTGCTGGATTTGACACACTATACAGCTTGGCAACCTAACCTCTGCACTGGAATTCCAAGCTTTGTGTTTTGCTACAATAACTGATGGCATGTAAGCAGAAGCCCTGGAATCCAGCCACAGTCCCATCCTTTCCACCTCCAGTCAGCATCCAGAGTTGTTTGGCAATCGCCCCAACGTTCCTTTGTTGAAGACTTGTATTACAGAGGACAGCCCGTTTTACTGTTTGCCTCAACATCTGCATGCTAAACACATCTAGAAATCTAATAAAAAATGTTTCACCCTTGTCTATCTCAGTGAGTCTACCCGCTATAGTACTAGATCAACTCTGAACACAAGGAGGAAACATGGAGTGTGCTGTGAACTCTTCTGGCCCTGGGCTGTGGCCCGGAGGACATCCTTTTGCCACCATGCCAAGTTTCCCTCTCTAGTTGCTACCTTGAGTGGGTGCTTCCATTTGTCTCGCCTTCCACCACCTCTAACACAACAAACCCTAAGACAAACTCTCCCACCTTCTACCAACTCCTGTTCCACTTTCCTGCTTTGCTGTGCCCCTACCCTTGCTCCGTGTCCTTTTCGCATGTGGCTACCTTCTCCAAGGACCCCACTTTGCAACCAGCCTTCTGGTCTTATTGATTTTTCCCCTTCTAACTACTTGCAAGGAGCCTTTTCTTTTCAGGCTCACTGCTCTCACTCCACTTCTGACCTCTAACTATTTCAGACCTTGCTATGAGAATGAGCCCCCTCACAGTGCTCCTCGGTTTCACTATTCCTTTCCCCAATTAGACTCGCTACATGTCACTGCACCCCACCTCTTAACAAGCCTTTCACTGAGTTGAGCACTTTTGCCGAGTTGTGCTCCCTTCCTATTGGTTTTAGGGAAAGCATTATGATCAAGACTCCCTGGTCACACTTCAGATCTCCCAGAACACTTGTCATGGCTTGTGCCTGTAGTTAAGGCCTCAGTGGTATATCTTGGTCCCTTGCATGCAATCCTGGTCTTCAGTGCTCAGAATCCTGGAGATGATTCTCACCACAAACAGTTCTCCTTTTGTAATAGTTACTTCTGATAAACTCTGCATAAGTAAAACAATTTTGTAAATACAAAATGGGTTTGACACACTTAACCCATAGGCCATCCTAGCTTAACAACATAACACACCACAGTGCTGGCTGGCTGTCCTTATGTTCACGTGACTAACCAGAAGCTTGGATCTCTACCGCTGCCTATTATCATGAGAGAGGATAATTTTGCACATCACCAACCTGGATGACATCAAAACTCAGACTCACAGGATGGTTTCTATAAAAATATGTACCGATTTTCTACCATCACAGAGGCCAAGAATCACAGGGTAAAACACTGTAAAGCAGGGACGATCTATATTTTCCTTCCCGATGAAGCAAGCTTCACTGCTAAGTTCAGAATCATTCTCAGTATCTGTTTCACCTTTTCTCCAGCCTTCTCTGACCTTTGGACCTCAAAAATCCCTCTTCTGCAGTCTCATTCCCATCAACTACTAGGTCTTGTAGCCTATGACATTTAAAAATCCACATTCGTCTTTGCTTTTTCACAAATCACCACCCCCACCACTCTCTAGGTTACCGAAGGCACCTCCCAGTTCCTTCCCCGCTCTTGCCCTAAGACTCATTTTCTCACTCTTGCCAGAGTGATTTTATAACAAAAATCTGATCAAATCGTGCCCCTGGCTGTCCCTTGCGGTGGCTTTCCATCATCCTTTCACAGTGGCTCTCAATCCTGGATCAACATTAGGAAGGCTCAGGCTATTAAAAATATATGATGCCCAGCTCCATCCCTTCTCAGCTGGTTCAGAATCTCTCACAGAAAAAAGAATTTAAAGTTCTTATTCAGATTTCACTAGTTTCATTCATCTGTATTTGTGTGTGTGTGTGCATGTGTGTGTGTGTGTGTGTACTTCATTGTCTACCATATTATTAACTGAGTAGCTTCGTGTAGCACCATCACGGCACTGATTAGTTCCCATACCACAATGTTCCTGTGACCCTATCAGACTGATGGTTGCCACGCTTCAGAGACTAGGGACACAGGTCCTTGAGGAAATTAGTGCTTTATACTTGTAACAAGTGCTACAGGAGATTCTTTTAACTCACCAAATGAAGGCCTAGCAATTACCAGTCGTCTTCAATATTCAGTTTACTAAGGTTCAGGTTACTTCCAAACTGTAATTCATTCCCCAATTATACCATCTTACTTTTTAAAAGCACTCTGTTTATTTTTGTCCAGCTTCTATCTTTAATAGGCTACATGAAATTAGTGTCCCAATGTTTAGTGTTATGCTTAATAAATTTGGTTTTTTAAATAAGTGCTCTCTAAATAGTAGCTGCTACTATAAAGAAGCCACTGTTCCAAAGGCTTAATATTCATCCAGTTTTACCACTGATGTGGTTAAGGTGTCTCCTCAGTTTCCCAAGCTTATGAAATGAGAAGCAATGAAAAATAGCCACACTCCCTCATCAAGTTTCCCACACTGTATTCTGATCTATTTTATGGATTTGGTAAGCCCTCTTCAATTTATACCTAAAAACTTTTCTGGCTTGAGGGGTTTACATCATCTTTTCATAGTTCTTAAAGTATATCCCACATGCTTTCCCCCTTCACGCCCACGTTTCATATGCATTAGTAACATGACTATGCATGTGTGATGTGGGTTTAGTGTGTGTGAGAAGCCAATATGCTGAAACCATGGAGTACAACGCTCGATATCAGTTTCCTTTTTAATACTTTATTGCTCTAGCTAGTAAAACCTCCTTTCCACAGCTCACCTCCTTCACAACATAAATAATTTTCCCTAGTCTAGCGAGAGTTAAATTCCTGCCCCTCCTTTGTAGTGGACATAGCTAAAAAGCTAGGGGGATTCATGCAAAGCTTCCACTGGGCTGGTCTAATAGGCCTTTTTAGATGCAAGTGGCAGAGGTGGGACCTGAACAAATTAAAGTACCACCCCTGCAGCACAGCTTCCCCGACCAGACTCCAGGTGGACTCATGGTAAGGTTTATCTCCTGCAGCTCTGTGGCTCCATGGACTCCCAGCTGAGTTGAATACCAATGCTCTAATTAGTATTTAATCTGTTCTCTTTCTTTGTCCCCCCTACTACTGTGGGAGGAATAGGAAAAAGAAAGACATGATAAAATTATGAATTATAAAATCCAGTTATTTTTAAACTCGAGTAGGCAACACAGTCATGTGGAATTCTAAGGGAAACACAGAAGCTGGGCCTCCTCCCAGACTGCGATTTAGCAGGTCTAGGCTGGCTCCTGGGAATCTGCATTTCTAACAAGCGCCCAGGTGAGGCAGTTACTACCTACCTTAGCACACAGTGAGACTCCTCGGTCTAATCTAATGAGGCTGACTGGTCTCTCTCTCCCATTTGGATGGGCTCTACCTGTGTATTGTTTAATTAAAGTTAGAGACAACTCCGAAGTTGGAAATGTCCTATTCTAGCTCCAATTTGTAGCCTCTGTTTTGGAAAAAAAAGAAAACTAGCAACACCAGGTCTTGCATCACTTGTGACACCCATGGATGAAGGCAATCAACATGCATTTTAGGCCATACTTTAGAATCTTAGCTTCACTTTCAAATGACGTGGGCAGCTTTTAAACATGGCAGTGTCCAGGGTGCATCTCATCTTCCTCACCTGAGAGTGCCTGGGAGTGGTATCTTCCTCTTCCCTAAAACTGTGGGTGGAATACACTACCTCCAGAGTCCCTGGGCAGAACAATAGCTTATTTAGTTCACTGACGGATAAGACAGCTAGCTAGGGAAAGGGCCTGAGATAGACTTAGGTGATCAGCATGTGGATAAGAACTAAAATAAGAATGTACACTGAACTGGGACTTTGAACCAAGAATGAACCTCCTCAGGCAATGTGAAGGTAGTCCTCACCTAGGAAAGGAAGTTGCAGCCCCTCCCTACTAAGATCCTTAGCAAAGAAACTTAAAATGTTAACTGAAAAGTTTTTCTTTAAATCCTAGTTTCCTTTAAGCCTATAAACTGACAATTATAATTGGGTTAGAAACCCTAAATTCTAATTGATCATTTTAAATTCATAGGGCCACCTACAATAGGTGGCCACTAGGGCTGGGGATATAGCTCAGTGGAATAAGCGCCTGCCTAGCAAGTGCAGGGTCCTGAGTTTGATCCCCAGTACCACACACACACACACACACACACAAATAGGCGGCCACTAAACAACTGAACAACTCCTGTGCTCCACTTAACCACCAAAAGTTCTGGGCATGTGGAAATTGTACTTTTTCTGATTCCCTTCCTGGAGAAACCAGGAGGCTTTTTCTCTTTCTCCTAATTTCCAATCAAACTCTCTCAACTTTCTCCTTTAATTGAGGACTTCATTCTTCAACACTGTGAAACCAGGAGCTCAGTTTGTACAGAATTAACTATTTCATCACTGTGAGGAATAAGTAAAACAGTAAGAGCAATGAACATCACATCCACTGTTTATTTAGCACCTATGCTGTGTTAAACACTGTACACATGATGTTCCGCCATTATTTTATACTTAATGGAAAACTAATTGGCATTGATAGGCACTAATGGCCGAAGAATTTATAGAATTGATCTATTTCATAGAATACAAAGAATGTAAAAAAAAAAAAAAAAAGAATGTAATAAAGTTTCTGAGTAAAAGAAAATAGGTTTAATTTTTTTTAAATCTGGTTTTGTGACCGGATAGCTCCTTCTAAAAGTATCTCACCAGTTAAATGTTACCTGGTTATCTGGTGCTTATGGCTCCTTTCTGCAGCTGATTTGCAGGTTCTTTGACTTTCTAAGAACTGAACAAAATGAGTGAAAAATGGTAGCAAAGTTTATTTGAAAAAGTAAAAGTGAAGAATGAGAGAGAAACTGGCTCTGCGGAGTGAGCTTAGGCTGAGTAGAAGAGGAAAAGGCAAGATAAAAGAATATCCTAAAGGAAGTGGGGCCGGCAATTACAAGGAAAGCCCTGACAGCCAACTTTGCTTGGCGTCTGTATCCTTATTTGTTGTCCAGATCTCAAGGGAAGTTGTAAGAGCTTGTACATATTGGTCCTGAGAGTTGATGCTGGGATCCCCCATCTCAGGTTAACATCAGGTCTAGGCCATCCTACCGGAAACCTGCTCAAACCCTTGTGGGAAATCCATGTGCAGGCTTTGGGGACTATTCTGCACACGTTCTCTGGTCTTGTAATTAGTAGGTCAACCTACTTCCCCAGACTCTTTTGCCGTGCCCTAGTCTCCCGTCTCAGCATTGCAGCTGACTCGCTGCGTCATCATGGCCCCAGTCCCACTCCCTTTGCATCACTTTCCTCAGTGGCAACGGGGGTATTGGCATCATCTACTCCTTCAGGTTAGGGTCCTATCCGACTGACTGCTCGCGGGCTTCCACTTTCAGTTCCAACAGGAAATGACCTCGACGTTATCACCCCATTCTCATAACAAAAGAAAGCTAGATGAGCTAAAAATCAGGGTTTTTTTCAGACATATTGGAGAACTGAGCTGAGAACTGAGACTGAAGTATCAACCTCCACTCTGAGGTCTGGAAAGTTAGTTACATATAGTTTTAGTATTTGAAACCCTCAAATACTAAAAGTCACGTACTGCCTCCATCATATTCTGGGTATGTACAGATGATAGGCTTACCTAAGAAGAAAGACCCACTTTGAATGTACATGAGCATGTTATCATAATCCTGGTTGTATAAAGAGCTGGGTGGTTTTCTTCCTTCTTTTTCTTTTTCCTCTCAAAGTTATTATGGGATTGGTACAAGTTCATCCTTGAATGTTTAATTAAATTCAAAGGGATGCTGAACTTAAGACATTTATTATTATCATTTTGCTATTTTTACGCTCCTTTTTTAATTCCTTCAAGAATATACTGTGATGAGGAGGTTGACACTAAGGTAAAATAGAAGAAATAAAAACTAAGCATGAAGGACACAAGGGAAAAATCATACTTTTGAAAATGAAAGTCTCAGTTTTGGGACACAAGCTCAGTTTAATTATTTTTCTTATCTCCCAGGTATAATAAACCTGAGCAGTTCCCTTTAACCTACAAATAAGTTCCCTCACTCCCTTCTACATACAAACAACCCTCTTCCACCTATGAATTAGGATTTCCTTGTGGTTGTTAATGGATGTCAACTAGAATAAAAGTGCCTAGCTGATTGGTTTGGCATAGTTCTGGGTTTAGATGATGAACTTACTGAAATGGCCCAGCTTGTGTGGGCGACACCAACCACTAGGCTTGCAGCCTGTAGAAGAAGTGAAAGAAGGACATCTCCCTTGTGACTCATAGAAGAGTTCCAGTCTTCACGTCACCTCTGGGCATCTGCTGCCAGGATTCTGGCACAGACTCTCCAGCATTCCAGCATGCACCCTTCAGCTTTCTGATTCCAAACTCATGTGTGACTCTGAAGTAAGCTCCAGGACTTTAACTTTTAACTGGATCCTTTGGATCTTGAGCTTCAACATGGCCCTTTTGAATTCTTCCACACCTGATGCTGTGGGCAGCCATTGTAAGATAAAGGGTCTACCTTGTAAACCCTTTAATTAATATATAAAGTCATAGACTAATATCTAATAATCTAGTTCAGTATATAGCTAACTAACATATATCTATCTCCATCTACCCATCCATATATTCAGAGGTGTATCAGTTAGGGCTCACTAGAGGAACAGATTTAATACCATACACCCCAGCTGCTACTCCTATGAATGGGTCATGTCTTACTGTAGGTGGACCATCCTTCCCCACCCACCAGACAACTACTAAGACTGTATCAGTGACAGCGAAGCTTTTAGAGAGCTTTCAGTGATGCAGACCACTGTGGCATTCATGCTCACTTGCCGCCACTGCTATAGGTTATCACCACAGGCTTACACCACCGAACATGTAAATATATGTATTTTCAAACTGTACTATTTTCTCTGACTGTCTGCGCTCCACTCCTCAATGTATCTTAAACCCTCTGCCTGATACATCTTAAAAATTCTTTTTTTTTGAGATGGGAATCAGCAGCCTACAAACCTTTTCTACAAGAGTTGGTTAAATTACTCACCCAAAGCTTTGGGACCCTCTCAACCCCAGCCTTGTGACATTTTCTGGATTTTATTTCCAGGATGTTCTGGAGGTGAATACCATGAAAACTCCTCTCTGGGTTCTAACAGAAGGAAGGAAAGAACAGTCATTATAAATTCAGTAGAAAAGGCCTTCTTCATGGCAGAAAGGACTTGGGGTCTTTAACTTACAAAAGGGCCTGTCGCCTGCCCAATGATTCTCTAGCCATCCTGTCTTATGTAACGTGTATGTGGGTCAGAACTTGAAGGATTTAAACGTATGGCACTGCAGCAAGAGACATAAGGAGTTGAAAGAAAAAAAGCCTGGTGTTACAGACAGGATCTGAGGGAGTCCCCAAAGCAGAGACAGGAAACATTTACTTACCCACATCACTCATGGGACACATTACAGGTTTTCAGACTTCCATCACTGAAAAAGAATTTTCAGGACATGTCAAAAATAGGCATAAGGGATTATGAGGCAGAATTTTAAAATATTCTAAAAAGAATAATAGTGCAGGTCCTCAAGAGAGAAACGGGCTATTGTCTCAAACTGGGTATATTTACAGAGACTTGGAGGCAGAAATCTGTGGGCCTTATAAATCTAGGAAAAGAGGAGATGAAAGTGATGGTCTCTCTGAAGGGCAGTGGTGGAAAACAATTATTGCAGTGGGCTGTTTACATCATTGCAATCTCTGCAAGGTTCGCCATCATGCATTTGGGAAAGGTTATAGCTCATTTACAGGTGATAGCCATCACATCCATAAGGAGAAAAGCCCATTTTGCAAGAGAACAAGAGTGGCCAAAGCCAATTTTATGTTAGAAAGAGTTGCCCACACTTCTTGTGTTTTGGGAGATAAAAAATGTGTTAATCTTGGTTTGTATCCTGAAGCTTCAGTTTTTATTTTTAAAGTTATGGTTTTTTTCATGCTTCTTTCCACATCTTTATTTTTTCTACCTCAATAGCACTGGACAAACATCTGTGAAGATTATAGTCCAGGGGACACAGGCTCACTAGAAGACTGAGATCTGATCAAAAGATCAAAGAACCCCTACCATCCACCCCCACCCCATATCCTTCACCGACAAACCAACAAGACTCCGGTTTAGTTAGCTTATATTAGAGCTCAATGAACTATAAGATGCAGACTTTCTCTGAGGATGTGAATTTGAGAAAGCTCCAAGTAGAAAGGGAAGACAAAGACACTTCACACTAGATTGATATGTACAACCTCACAATAAAGACCTGTTGACCTCGATCCCTCGCACTCATGAAAATGTATCGGACTTGCAACAAAACATTACAAAACATGCCAAAAGACAAGAAAATCTCTCAAACCAGATGTCTGATGAGACAAAGCCAGTATGGCAATCAGACTCAAATAGGACAAAGAAATTAGAATTAGAAAATAGAGAGTGTTTTCATTTTTATGCATGAATGTTGAATATTTCAAGATTTTTTTTGCAGGAACTGATATGATCCCGTGTTTTGTACTTTGCCCTGTCAAAATGGTATATCATATTAATAGGTTTCTGAAAGTTAAACCGACATTGAATTTCAGAAATAAACTGATTTGGTCATGCTAAACAATCTTTGTATATATGGCTGCACTTCATTTGTTAATTTTGTGAAGAACTTTTATGTCCATGTTCCCAGAGATCCTGACATCTATTTCCCAGTGTTCAAGTAGCACTCATGGTTGCACACATGCTAAGAAATTGCTCTGCCATGGACTTACTTTCCCAACACTTTTTTTTCTTTTAATGTCTTTGGTTTGGCATCGTGGTAATACATTATAATATGAGGTAAGAAGTACTTCTTTATTCTGTTTTCTGAACATATTTTTGTAGGATTAGCACTACTTCTTCCTCAAATATTTAATGGAAATCACCAAAGAAGCCATCTGCACCTACTCATGTATTTGTGGTAAGTTTTATTTTTTCATTTGTAATTTCTTTACTTGATATGGAAAACGAACAGATTTTCTGTTTTTCTTGCGTATATTTCTAGTAACATGTTTCTTTCTAGGAATCGGTCTGTTTTGTTTGGAATGCCTAATTTGTCACATTGAATTTTCATATGTCTTCACTCAATAATTACTGTGGCATTGGAAGTGATGTCCCATATTTCATTTATAATTTTGCAATTCGTGCCATCTCTTCTTTCCTGTTCTGAGGAAAGTGAGTGTCTTAAAATTTCAATCAGCCAGGTAAGAAAAAAATGAAAAAGAATAAAGTCAATGAGTGGAAAAGAAATGAAAGTAGACATGTGGCTATGAGACAGATTTAAGGCAGGAACAGTCATCCTTGAATATCACAGCAGGTGAGTGGGGAGAAGAGGAAAGAGTCAGAGACATTTCCCCACTTTGCTGGGTTGGCTCTCAGGACTGGCCATCTCATAAATCTCTGGACACAGCACAAGGAAGGCTATTGAGAGCAAAGAGCACTTGTGGTACCGCGTGTGACACATAAGAGATGGATTCCAAGCCCTTGTGTATGGTGAGCAAAGAATTATAAGTGTACACTCAGTGGTAAAAGAAAAAGCAGCTACATTTATTGAAAATGACAGGAAAGTATGGTCGGGTTTGTGCTAGTGGAAATAAAAAAGTGGCACAAATGGGAAAAGAGGAGCCACAGAGATAAACCAGGCCTTCAGACTTTAAAAGATATCCTCCCAGCCAGGGACATAGCTTAATGGAACAAGCACTTGCCTGGCAAGCGCAAGGTCCTGAGTTCAATTCCCCGTACCACCTCCCAAAAAGTAAAAGATGTGTACCCAGCCCTGGATGCCTCGCATTGGGTCTCTATGGATAAGTCTGACAGAAATGATTGAAAGGGTGCTGTGTCATCTCAGAGGCACTTCAGTACATATCTCTCCCAGAATTTGCTCTGTTTTAGTCACATACATATTTGATACCTTTATATGACCCTTTAATGAATTTTGAGTGGGAGAAAATTTACTGATGTGTCAGGCCACAGAATCGAATACGCATGTGCTATGGTTGTGAGGGTTAATTTCCTGCATCTCCGCTATTCTTATTTCTGCTTTACTTAGAACAGTGGCAGTGTTGCCAGTGTCCAGTGGTCCACTTTCAGAGGTGATTTCTAGGTCCTTCCTATTCTGAGCTAAGAACTAGTCAAAAAAAGTGTGAATAGAAGCAAAGGTTTATTAAAGGTAGGAAAAGAAACAAGCTCTACCGAAGAAGTTTTGGCCAAGTAAAAGTAGGGAAAAAAATACTCCCTACAGCAGGAGCTGTAAGACCACCACGTAAGAGCAAACACAATGGAAAATATCAGTGCGAACTGTCCTTTTTATATCACCAACTCCTCATGCTGACATCAATAGGCTTCCTATTGAAAAACCTCCCCAAATTCTGCTGAGATATCCACATGCAGGGTTTTGGGAACTAGTCTGTGTGTGTGCCCTGGGATTTTGTAACTAATAGGTCACATCTACTTCACCAGTCAGTTTTGCCATACCCGAATTTCCTGCCTCAGAAGGACGATTGGCCCTATAGTATTACCCAAATTCAGGACAATGGAGAGGCTATGATCTCACTGCCCCGGTTGTGCTATCTGTACTAATTGGTTTCATATTCAAAATGTAAATATCTTACCTGGGAGGTGTAACACAAAATTAACACAAATTTCAGATTAAACTACTAATTTTATTTCAGGGAGCAAAAGATGCTGCACCTGCTGACAGTTAAGGCAGAAGATATCTTAGAGGAGAAACAGACCTCCAGGCTTGCAGGTACCAGCAGTACAGTTAGAAACAAAGGAGCTGAGTCCCTGCCTTCCTTTGTTCAACTGTAAACACCACCGCACCCTGATGATTATCTGGCTTTAAGCTTAGGAGTCATATAGATTGCTGACATCAGAGAGAGAAACAGTGAGAGGCATCTTGGATCAGTAGTGTCTAGTCCTATAAATACGAGAAGCCTGAGTTATCGAGGCCGCTTTATCCCCCATCACATTCAAGCCCTCTTTCCCTTCACCCTCGAGTCACTTTTGCCTCCACTCCCTTTCCTTTTACCCTTCTTCTGGCTCCTGCCACAGTCCCATGCTCTCCAATAAATGCAGCTACTTGCTACATACTACACGATGTACACTTGGCAATTTTTTCCTTGTTGTACACAAGAACCTGGACTATTTGGGGCCCACTCGACCATAGCACCAGGGCCTCAGCTTATGCCATCTCAACCCTAGCATTTCTTCTATTTCCAGTACTGACAGCCAGTTTGTAGTGTTTCACACAGATTCTTTGTTGAACTACTTATTGTATTCTTCACAGAATGGTACAAAACACAGTACACAGAAAGCTGAGATCAAATCTGACTTAGGGGACTATCATTAGGGGGAACATTGTATGAACCAAGTCTTTATTGTCTGTACTTTGACAAATGGAGACTTGCTGATCCAGGAGGAACTGTTGCTCCCAGGGCTGACCAGTTCCTGGAGATAGCAGATGTCTCACTCATAAGCATGCTGGCCAGGTTTAAACCCTAGTCCAGGGCTTTCGCCCTACCACCTCCGGTTACCATGCTTCTGTTCACTTCTCATCTCACACCAGGTAAAGACACTGAGACAGGATGGAAGAAAACAACTCAGAAAAAAGGAGGTAGGGAAATCAAGATTTTTTTAAATTGTACTTTTAAGAAAGAAAGAGCAGCTCTAAGCTACAAGCCCAATATTTTTTTCTTACTTTTTCTTCCCTCAGAAGAGAGCAATCTGGGCAACTCTCTTTCACCTACAAAGAGTTCTCCCATTTCCTCTTTACTTTCCCATGTTTCTCTTTTACCCATGAATGGACTGCTCGTTTTGGATTTTCCAGAAGAATGGGCCATTATCTCACGATGGGGCCATCCTCTCCCACCCACTAGACAGGATTAAGACTATAGATTATCATTACAGATTCTACAGATCCCCACTACCCAAAACACATAAAAGAGCCCCAGCTCATAACTGCATCTTGCCTTATTTCTGTGTACCCACACTCCATTCTTGAGAGCATCTTGTACCTACCTCCAATAGCCCCTTTTCATGTCTCTTTTACTGATGTGTCCTGAAAATTCTTTTTCTGTAGTAGGAGTCAGTGAACCTGCAAACTTACTTTACTTACTTATGTTATTTATTTATTTTTGGTACTGGGAATTCAACTCAGAGCCTTGTGCCTGCCAGACACATGCTTGTGCCACTGAGGTATATTCCTGGCCAAAAACTTACTCTAAAAGGGTGTGTTAAGTTCTTTATTTCAGCCTTGAGGACCCTCAGACCCAGGCCAGTGACAGTGCCAGGTGTCTTAGAAACAGGGCATACAGTACTCTCCAGAGGACCAAGCTGCTTCCCTATTCCTACTGCTGGAAACCACAGCACAGGTTTTGGCCCTATCTTGCCTTTCATTGCCTTCTGACCAGCTCTGATGCTTCCCCACATGGCCCCTCATGGCATGATGTGGTCTTTCTCTTGATGTCATAGGAAGCTAAGTTAGTTAGAAATTAATACACCGTCAGGGAGGGATTAGGCTCTCAAGGAAGTCAGCGAAAAATACATCAGAATTGTGGCTACAGGTGCATCTTAAGACAAGGCCTCAAGGTAAAGTCACAATGGTGAGACTTGCATACTGCCCTAACAGATGGGCAGAATTTGAGACTACAGGGTACTGTTGTTATGGTTGATACATTGTGTCAACTTGGGGAGTCTAGACGTTTGGCTGAGTGATTCAGCAGGAAGCCAGGATCCTTATTTGTGCACATCCTGAGCCTGGGGAAGAGGAGGGCGTGGAGACTGTGTGAGAGCTACACGCCCCTTGGGTGGGGGTGGCCTGTTTACAATGTAAGGGAAGAGGCTACTGCATCCATTCCTCCCTTTTGCTGGTTGTTTTTGCTGTGCTCTGCTGCCATGATCGCCCTCTGCCATGGGCCACTCTGCCACAGAACCAGCCAAGTAAGGACTGAAATCTCCACAAACTGTAAGCTAAATAAACCTTTCCTTCCTTCATTTTTGGTGTTGGGTATTTTGTCTCAGCAACGAGAGAAAAGTAACCAAGACAGAATTTGGTACCAGTGGAGTGGGGTCGTTGCTGTGACTATACCTGACCATGTGGTTCAAGAGCCTTTGGAAACTGCTTGTGGGAAGAGTTTGGAAAGGTTTGGAGATGTCTGGTCAGAGCTCGGAAGACCAGAAGGCTGATAGAAATCCTGCCGGTAAATACCAGGTTCAGGAGGCTTCTGTTGGGAAGAAGGACTGCATTGGTTGTTGGACTCCAGATGATGTATTTTATGGCTTGGCGGAAAGTTTGTCTGGATAGGCATCAGATGGCCAGGTGGGTGACCAGAATTCCTGGACCCATCTCTTCCAAAAATGTTTCTGTTTTAGAAGTCATAGATAAGCTAAGGGTAACGATGTCAGCCATATGCCTTTGCTGCATGCTACATTTCCCTATTGGATCAATATTAGCTAATGTCTATACCTGTAATCTTACTGGTTGATTATAGTTTGACCTACATTGTGACTTTTCTATATAAATGAACCCTGACAAAGGGCCTCATTGATAACCCACACAGGACCCCTCCTGTCTCTCAGGAATTATCTCTCAGTAAACCTTTCCTACTCTTACCCTTCATTGTCCTTTGGAATTCATTCTTTGATTTCACAGGATATGAACTCAGGCATATGTAATATCTCCCTGGCTGAGAGTTACATTTCTCCCATTTCATTGGGATCTATGAGGGACAAATTGTCTTTGCAATGGTGCCTCTGAATTTCTTGGTTTCACAATTTAATAAAAGTGATACATACTTTAAAATGTTCAGTGAGAAATCTCTCCCACACTCTGGGAATAAGCTATGTCTGCAAGGACCTGAGGCAGACAGGGACATGCCTGTACACAGGTGCGGTTCCTTCCTCCATCACTAAATCACCACTGGGCTGATTCCTGGAGTGCTAAACAAAATAGTCCCCCAACAGCAGAATGAAAATGACCTTTTGGAAGGTGTTTAGGACTTCATTATTTCTATGAAATCGCAGAATTTTTTAGGAGTTTGATTATATTTGGTAAACTTACTCTTATCCTTCCCTCTTGGCATAGAAAATGACAGGAACAAGAATCCAGGAGTTTATCTGCCCATGCCACTGTGCTGATCTCTTGCCTTTTACAAGTACAATTTAACAGGTTCAGTGAGGTCCTATCACAAAGCCCACCAAATGTGGTTGTATGCTGGGGTGCAGAGGAGGACAGAGAAAGTGCTTTGAATGGTACAGGTGTTTGTTGATCATCCAGTCAAAAACAACAAAAATTCTGTATCCTTGAGTGTCTATTTGCCGTATCCATTGTGAGTTACATTTCTTCCATGCCTTTCACAGCAGGTAGGTTAGGAATAATGAGAAATGTGTTTAAAAGTTCTGGTACCTATTTGTCACACATAGGGTCCAGTATCTGTTGATCAAGCAAAACAGAAGCATAATGCTTCAGTTTAAAAAAAATAGTGGCTTAGGGTGCTGATTTAGAGACTGCACGTTATAGGTGATTTTGTTTAAATTCAAAGGTGATTATGATTATCTTAGATAACACACTTTCAATAGACTATAGAACTTAAATTTCAAGCAAAATCAGATCTTGTTTTACTTGGCACTCACCATGGGCAACAGATTAAATTAGGAGATACAGAACACAATGGAACATTCAGGTTCTCTGTCTTATTAGTTTATTCACTCACTCAAGTAGAGGCAGGAATAAGTAGAACAAAAATAGTCAAACACCACACTCAATTTCAAAAGACAGAACTACACAATAAATGAGATCTTAGCTGAGCCTTGAACAACAGATTGAGTTTCTATAAGAAACTAGAAGAATAAAGGGAAAGAAGAGAGAAGTGTTGACCTCACAAATCTCTCTCTCTCCATCTACCTGATCTAAGCACGTAGACTAACATACTGCTAAAGAAATTTATGGACATCCATAAACACTGAAATGTGAATGATCTATGTCCCTATAATACTACTCCTGGGCACAGTAGAGAAATCTTTGCACAATACATGGAAAATCACATTTTTTTTCTCTGCAGTTATGCCAAAATGTGTAAACAGTCCAAATATCTATCAGTAAATAAGTGGATAAGTAAAAAACACAGTGGAGAATAGTTCTAGATGTCACAAAACACTATTGAATGGATAAATCTCATTATGAAACAGTGTACATAGTACAATGCTATTTGTTTGAATCAAAATAAGCACAGGTCAGTGCCATACATTGTTATATCTAAAAATGCACTGGAACAACATGCAACAAAGCCAAAACAAAGGTCACTTCTAGGGAAGGTCAGAGAGAATCAGGATTGATCTGCCCAATTAAACAAAACTTCAGGATTATCTCTAATATCCTTTCTCTTTTTATAGTATATTTTTCCTGTATCATTTCTGCAATTAAAAATATAAGCACAGAAATTTTACAGGGCTTGTATACTTTTTAAAACCTGGAAGCAATATGGCTACCAACAAAGATGAATTCCAAATAGAACTATGAATGTCATCTTCTGCTTTGTGCCCTTCTGATTTCTTCTCCATCAATCAAAATGCTATCCTTTTCTGACCAAAAAATGTAATTAAATTTTAAAAACACAAGCCTAGCTGGAAGGTAGGACAATTTAACTGAGATGATCCTAGAAAATGGGGTCAAGAAGATAAATGGATGCTTGGCCACAAAAGCCTTTAAACTCAAGGTTAAGAAATTTGGACTACCACTGTCTACCCACTGGGAAAGATTACTGTTTGAGCTGGAGAACATCATGGATCAAAAGGTTAAATCAATATCCATTCTTCACCCCTACATCTCAAAGGGTATCTTTTTACCATTATCTTTGGGTTGCTAGAACTCTGAGAGGTTTTATGCCAGGTAGGAATTTAAAGGACACATTCACTTCTTTCCTGGAGAGTGACTGTTTAAGGGAGGATTTAGACTCTTAAGACTGTCTGAAACACACTAAAGACTGTGCCCTTTTTCTTCCCACTCAACTTCCCTTCATGGCACGAAGTCTCCTGAGATGCACTTGAAGATGATGACGCTTTTCAACTGTAAGTAGCAAGCATGTTCATCCATCAGCAGGGAAAATTCCTATCATATTTCTTTCATCTTTATGGCCTCCCAGGTTGTGCTTTTCAAAGCAGAAGTGAATAATAAGCCCTGTGGTGAAAACAACAAAACAATTATGAATACGATGATTTAAAAATAATCTGTTAACATCTTTAAACAGTCAGGATGTTGCTGAGGTAAGGGATACTGAGCAGTGGAAATCTATGAGGGAAACTTGGTTATGTTTCCAGGATTCAGCATGTGTGCATAATAATAATAATAATCTGATTTAGTTTCAAACCATATTCCAAACAGAAATTCGTGGAGGCCTTTAAAGCAGGCTTGACACTGAAATATCATTACCCAGAAGAGTCTGCCTCCAGAAGAGCCCCACTTGTCTTTGAGACCAAAATCAACCACTCCCAAAATTGAGGCTCTCCTTCCTACATATGTACCAACTTTCGCTTGAGTGATTCCATAGAATCAGGCCAGAGGGAAATAAGGTTAACCAATAGAAAATAAAAAGCAAGCGTTAATAGCCAGAGAAAGGACAAGGCCATGGAGGAAGAGCTACGAACTGCCTAATGACACGCTGGGAATTGTCACAGTGATGGTTCTGTCTGCATACTCCCATTGTTCATTCATTCTTTCATCACATGGGCCCTGCGCTTGCTCTAAGCACAGAACTGAGCAGCTCCAAAGTGAAATTCCTGTACCCAAGAAGCTCGGGTACCTGTGGGGGTAACAGAGTCAAGCATGACACCCTGGTAGACACCATTTTAGAAGTCAGAGACCATACTTGGAGTGTTCTACAGCTTGCCTAAGGTGCCAGAGCTAAAATGATGCAAAACTAGACTCTGAATGAGAACACTGGATTCCATAGCCGAGGCTATTATTTCCACAGCGTGACACTTATCATCCAGCAGAGCAGTAAGGACTATGCAAGCCCACCCTAAAGACACTTCCCAGACGTCACTGTTTTCTACCCTGTTTGTAGAGTTATCTGCCCAGAATGGGCCTCTGTCTGACATTAAGAAAAGGGCATTGTTGTAGGTGCTAACATACAGCTTATTTTCTGGACCTAGTGAAATGCAAAACATTTTCCCTAGAAAATAAGTTGACATAGGCATTTATTTTAAATAAAAGATAAGACTACCTTCTTGGAAACAGAAGCCTCCTGGACAGGCCTATATTTACTATATGATTCTCATTTTGATTAAAATTACATGCAGTATTGTGACTTTGAAGGGCACCACAACACCTCTAGTGCCAGCGTTCTACAGAGTTTAAATGGCAAATTATAGCATGGAGACTCTTCCTGCCACAACCACAGGTGCATCTGCTCCTCACTCTAGATTTTCATGATAAGGACTGTTGTGCGTTTAATTCCATAGAAACTGAAGTTGTTTCATTCTCTTCTTTGCCTGCTTAAGTTCTACAAATGCCCGCTGTTCTTTTGAAATTGATCACAGCCTCCAATTCCTGTCCTTTTCCATCTTCCTTCTGCTGGGGCATCATGTTGTCTCTCACAGCTGTGGGCAACATGGGCAGCTGTCAATCACAGCATCATCGAGACCTTCCTAAGCATCTCCTACTGATCTAGCACGTATGGGTTGCTGGCGTTTCCCTGCTGACTCTTCTAATTGTCACCACCATTCTGCAATGGGGAATTATTACCTCCCCACTTGAAATAAACAGAACTCCAAGGCAGTTAGGGCTGCAGCGAGCTCGTAGATCTACAGGGATGGTCACTAGTTAGCAGATGCTTCTACTCGTTTATATGCTGCCCAGGGGTCAGGGATCATCATTCCTGGGGTGCTTGAATACAGAATGTGCTCCATAAATTAAATTCACATGAACGGACACACATCAACTGAATTATACATCTTGTGGAATTGTGAAAGGATGAAATGACAAGACAGGAGAGAAGTACCTGGTGCCATGTCAGTCACAGAACTGGTAATAAATGTTTGTTATCATCACTAGCAAATTGTAAGTCTTATGATGGACCTTAGCCCAAACCACCTTGGCCCGTCTCCTAGGTCACATTAGCTCCCTTCCTGTTGCCCAAATATGCCAAGTTGGTCCCTGACTCAGGGCCTTAGCAGTTGTGTTGCTCTGGCTCAGTGGCTTGAAGCCTTACTTTCTAGCCCCCCTGGAATATTACTTCTCATCCTTTTGGTCTAATTTCTCCTCAGAGCAACCTCCCCAGCCGCCTCTGAGTGTCCCCCCTTCCTGCCCCATCTTAGCTCCTTGCTTTCCCCCTGCATCTTGCTAAGCACAGGTTGTTATTTCTGCGTCTATCTGCTTCCTCTTGTTTTCTCTGTCTCCTTCAGCTAGGAGGCTCCATTCCAGAGCGCCTTGCACACAGTCGGTATTCAGATGCTTTTGATTTAGGACAGATGGGTAAATGAAAAAATAAGTAATGGGAACCAGAAACTAATACTTGATAATTGAAAAATAAATATGAACCTGGGCAAAGAATGGGTCGCTAAGATGTTGGAAGACACACACAGGCTTTGTCATGAAACCACACTGGGTTTGAACCTAGTTATGACATCAGACAATATCTTCTCCTCTTGTATATACCCAATGACATACTCTCCCTGAGAAAGAAAATGACACATCCGTGTACTGTCTTTAATGCTCTGACTGAATACACCACAGAATTCTAGGAGCCAAGAGAATGGCAGACTTTCCTTTTACCATAATGCTGACTTCCATCGTGTGGCTGGGTATGGTGGCAAAGTCCACACTACAGACTCTGCTACGCAAGACTGACTTTCAGCTGTTCCACCCTGGGACCTTCTGAGCTAAGGCTCTGTGCACTGTTCTCGCAGTCTCTATGTTACACGGGACACCGCAATTCCCCGTCCAGGGAAACACAAAGAGCTCTAGGTCAACTCTTTACTGGCTTAGTCAGAGCCTACTTTTCATCACAGTTCCAGTTGCATTGCCCGAAGCCACGCCTGTGACTGTGAGGTGGATTGTTTGAGTTATGGAGTGAGTTTCCCCATGACAGCAAAGATGAGAGTCACCTCCCTAAGTCAGACTAGCATAGAAACCCAAGCTCTGCCCAGTTAACCTCTGTGGGCCTTGTATTAGAGTTCTCCAAGGAAATAAAACAAATATGGTATATATGTATGTGTGTATGTGGAGGGAGGAAATGGGGGGGAGGGAGGGAAGGAGACAGAAAGACAGACAGACAGAGAAACTGGCTGACTACTGCAGAGACCAAAGCCCTGGGGATGGATGGAGCATATGCTGGTGTAAACCCTGGAGCCCAAAGGCTTGGAAACTAAGAGCACCATAGTCCGAGGGTGGAAGACACATGTCTGTGTCAAGAAGGCAGAGAGCTGACCTTCTGCCTTTTTACCTTCTTTAGGTGAAATAGGTGGTGCTTACCCACAGTGGTGGGACTGAATTTTCTCTTCCCTCTCTACTGGGTCAAGTGTTGATCTCTTCCAGAAATGCTCTCATACACAGACTTAAAAATAATATTTTACCAAATACTTGGGCATTTTCTGCTGCAGTCAAGGTGGTACATAAAATGAACTATCACAGATTCTCATCTGTTAATGGACATAACAGTACCGAATTCAAAGAATTGCTGTGAACATCAGGCAAGTAAGAAAAATAAATCTTTACTGAAAACCATAACCAAGGTTCTCAGAGATAGGCATCCTCAATCTTCCTAGTGCTGCCAAAACGTCAGTCTGAGACTCAAAGATATTGATTTCACATTCCATGCAAGCAATCACAAAAGAGCTGAAGAATAGCCACCGCCACAGATAGAATTTGGCTGTGTGCTCCTACACAAGTGCTCCTCATACTTGGAGATGGACAGAGTCAGAAGAATCTGAATCCCTTAACTCTCACTCAACAAATGACATGGAACCCTAAAATAGAAAAAGGAACAAAACTGTCAAGCCTGAAAATGTATGTGAATCTTCACAAGGCACCATCATTGGCAAAGGATGCCCATGGGACCTACAGGAAGGGAGTGGGTGCCACACTAGCAACTGCCCTTAGTATCCCAAGCAATGGTAATAGCAAGTGACAGGATTTATTGGGCAAGCTACTGTTCCCTGAACTTTGCAGAAATTAACTGCTTATAATAATTTCATAAGACTTGTGTTATTTTTATCCTGCCGTATAGATGGGGAAAGGATGAATCTAGAATTCTTATCCTACACTGTCTCACCAGCAACCACTACTGTGAACCTGTGAGCACCTACCTCTCCTGCGCCAGGAACCATGCTAGCGGCTTTCAGAGCTCACCCACCTGACAGGTAAACTATGAAAAGGTACTACTACCTCACCAGCTGGAGGTGAGGGTCAAGCATATATTTTAAAGTGATTCGTAAGCCAAGTTCCTTGAAAGGATATCAGCGCGAACCCATGTGGAAAGATAAAAGCAATTACGGGGTGCCTCCCGTGGAGTACTGCTGCTGGACGCCTGGTGTCCAAAGATTTGAGGCTGTTTCTATTCCACCCAGAGAACTGGCGGGGACAACAGAGGAACAGTTAAATACAACTTAAAAAAAAAAAGAGAGAGAGAGAGAAAAGGAAAAAGGTGAAGAAAAGAGAAGAAAGAAAGAAAAGCACGATGGAAAGAGAAACAAGAGGAGATATGTCCCACAAGCAGGATGGGCCATTACAGAAGCAAGAGCACAGCAGAACAAGATTTCAGCAGCAGTGAAGTCAAGGGCTGCTGCCGTTTGCATTCTTCCAGATCTGGTCCCTTGAGGTTGCTCTTCCCATGCATCCGGGATGTAATTGACAGGTTGCATCTGTTCAGGATTAGGTTTCATAGATACTGTACATTTTGTTCCCAGTCTTTGGTCCAGATCTTTGTAACCAACAGGTCGCATCCCGTGTTCTAGCCACCCTGCCATGGCCCAATCTTCTACCTCAAAGCTGTACAGTGCTCAGAGTATGCATTTCTCAATTATCTGCTTTTAGTCTTGCATTATGTTTCAACTATGCTACAACTGTAAACTGTATTTAACTGATCCTAATGCAAAACAAATCTTATGTGTAGTCTTACAAATAAATTCTGTCCAGGGGAGCTGCTGTTCACTTCATCTCTGTCCAAGGAAAAAGACAGCTCAGCATTCATTTGTACATCCAAACTCTTTATGCTATGTAAATTTGTCCTTCTTAGATTTCTCCTGTAAGCCTGCTTTAAGATTTATTTTCCTCATTAATAACAAGTTAAGCTAAGTCTTTCCATGTCTACATACCACTCATGATTTCCCTTTGTGTGTGAAAATTATTCTTTAACATTACTGTTTATTACTATAGAAAAATGAAAATTTCCACTTTTTGACTTATGCAGTCTCTGCACAAGGTTTCAATGGTTCTGATTTCCCCTTGTATCAAGTTCAGCTAACTTTATTGTAGTGGACGCTAACCAATAGAATTATGGCTTGATTTGCTTTCCTGTGCAGGTGAAAGGCATTGCACAATATTATGGAGTTGCTGTATCCCGAGTTTAAAAAGTGGGTTAGCTGCTGAGAATTGGAAATTTCTGTGACAATGTAAAAATATATTAAGTATAAACAGGCTTACAAATCCAAACAAAAAGAAATTCAGGATTACTGTCAGGATGGCTGCTGCTGAAACAGCATTCAGAGCTGACATCTCAGCTAATTTGTAATGACTGGCTGGGGAAAAAAGAATCTAAGAGAACAAAGACCACACTATACCTAGGATGGTCAGGTAAGATATTGAAAACAAATCCTCTAATAAAACACAGCTAGAATTAGAAGAAGGTAAGTGAAATGGTTGATCCCATGCTATCAAAAGATGGCTAATAAAACCCAGAGGGAGAAAGACAAATTTCTCAAGAGATGATCCACCAAAGAAAATCACCTTGGAAATGAAAACTAGAATTGAAAGACGCAGTGCTAATACTCTAGTTGAGCAAGAGAGAACAAATAGCTGGCGGAGAGATGCACTTGGCCTACAGGAAAGGAAAACAACACAGAGATACGGTTTTAATATGATCTATCCTACTTGCAAGGAATATTCCAACCCAAAGCTATTTGGGGATGGAATTGCAAGAAACACATGATTTACCCTTTGCATTTCTTTCAACTGGGAGGTCCCACAAAGGTACAAAAGGTAGCCATGCTGAAACAAATGTACACTGTGAGCTCTTCTATAAGCTACTTAGTAGGATAAAAATCAACAAAATTAAAAGTAAGAGGATGATTCAAGGTCAGCAGAAAGTAGACCAGGGATCTCCACCATTAGCTGTGAAGAGGGAACACTGGGGGAACATGTGAAATGCTGATGCCTGAGATTTACCCTACAGATGCTAACCTAACTGGCCTGGTGTACATCTGATACTGGGCCTTCTGAGCCATCTGTAGGTAATTCTATTCTGCAGCCAAGACGAAGTGCAAAACCTTCACCGAAGCAATGGTTCACAAGCTTCAAGAGCATCAGTGTCAGCTGAGAACTCTTCAAGTGCACATGCTCAGCAGCAACCTCAGAATGCCCAATTCAGCAGCATCGAGTGGAGTCTGAGAACCTGCCACTGCAACAAGTTCCCAGCTGCTGCAGTCATGGTCCACTAGCATATTCTGAGAACGCTGGACTAAGGAGACATCAAAACCACATATTAAGGGCTTTGCAATTTTCACAGGTTGAATAAAAATATTTGATCATGGAGAAGTATGTCTTTATTCCTAAGAATTGAATGCTAGCTGGGTGTGGTGGTGCAGCCTATAATTGTAACATGTGGGAGGCCGACATAGGAGGATTGTTGTGAGGCCAGATCTTGTCTTAAAATTCCAATACAACAACAAAAAATTGAATGCTGAGGTAACTACAAGTAATCTATGGGACTCAAATGGGGCCACACTACACTGACATGTAAATTAATACTCATTTTATTTAACTTGGAGATATTTGCCTTACACCCCCCCAAAAAGGACTGAATTTTGATAATTCTTTCAAGTTCACCTTTTTAATCATAAATATTTCCCATAAAAATATAAATACTTAGTGATTGTCCCTGAATATCATCTACCAAGTTCCCCTGAGCAATACAAGAACATTTATTTAATAAAAGGCATAAAGTTATTTAACACTAAGGATGACCATTAATGTGAAAATCACATCTGTTCACATAACAGTAGAAAATTACTGATACATTTTAGATCTAAACTACCTCTCAAAGTTTAACTTGTACAGAGCTAGGGCTTTTGAAAAATGATTGAAACAGGGGGTGCTCTTGTCATAATCAGTAAGTAATCCGGCGAGAATCCACATCTGAGTGTGCTGTCAGGATGCAGGCACACTCAGCCCGGTTGGCCAAGGTGGGTCACTGGGGGCACGATCTGAGGGGGTGTGTTCTTGTCTCCGGCTCTTTCTCGGCTTCTCAGCTGCCATGGGTTGAGTACTGTTTCTCCACTATGCCTTCCACTGTGCCATTTCTGCCTCCAAACAAGCATATTATCAACAAACCTTTCTCAAACCCTAAACTGAACAAATCTCTCTTCATCTATTTTGTGGGTGTTGAGTACGTTAAAACCTTGGCTTGCAAGAATAATTCATTCCTCTCAAAATCCAAAGCAATTATGTATCAAAGCAGTGAAAAAACAGAACAACCAGTTATGATCGTGTGACATTTGGCACGATATGCTGTTCCTATTGCAAAGCATCGCTCACTTATCAAGTTAAACTTTCTTAGAAATATTTGCTTGTCTTGTGGAACAAATGGAAAAGTGACTAACAAAAAATTAGTACCAAAGAAATAGGGCCATTTCTGCAACCCTACTTTACCTTGCAGTCCAGAAGTGTCTGGAACTGGTTTGGGAAAGGACTTTCACGGGGCTTAGAGAAGCAGGCTGGAGTTCTGTAAGCAGAGCTTGATGAGCAATACTGATCGGAACTCTGAAGAACAGAACGCTGACAAGAATGCAGACAGCACAGACTCTGAAAGGTTGGGAAAGCTTTCAGAGGGGAACAAGAACTCTGCTGGAAACCGGACTAAAGGCCTCGAATGTGTTAATCTGCCAAAAAAAATTCTCCATGTTTTGTCCATGTGCTACAACTTTACATGAGGCTGAATTAAATGTGGCAAAGCAATTAATCTGGCAGAGGAAATTTCAAGGCAATTTTAATATTCATACTGTGGGATGGGTACTGCTGGCTGCTGTTAGCTAGAGTTATAGTGAGAATAAGAAATATAAAGGAGACCCAAATGTTGTAAATGCTTTGCAGCAGCCACAGACAGGAAGCGCTTATAAAACTTGGGGCCAAAGGAAGTGTGGTTACTGAAAAAAACAGAACCATTACAAAGAAGATAGGCCGGGGGTATAGCTCAGCAGCATAGTACCTGCCTAGTCAGTACAAGGTCCTGAGTTCAATTCTCAGTACCAAAAATAAAATAAAATAAATTGTAAAATAAAAAATTAAGACTTAAGGATGGACTCATAAAAAAAAAAAAGCTAAATACTTTTCACTCGAAAACTAGGAATGAAAAAAAAAAAAGAAAACTAGGAATGATATCTTAAGGAGACCTCAGGAATTAACCAAAACTCACCCAATACAGGCTCAAGACTGTAAAAGTAAGACTCTTTTGAAAGACTGCTTGAAATGCCCTACACTTTGAGATCTGCCCAGGAAATGTATTCTCTAGTTCAAACGTTCAGAGGTCACCAACAGTGTGGTCAAAGGGGGCCAGGCTACTGCTTCTGTCGGCAGCAGACCTCAGTATCATCCATGCATGCTTGTCCATGCATACAGAATCCAAGAGGGGCCATGGAGGTGTCTACCCAAATTTCAGAAGAAGGCTTAGGGGCAGACGAAACTGCGATGGGGCTGTAATCCCTGGCAGAAGTTCCTGCGAGCATGAAGCTGTGAGATTGAAACCAAAGCTGTGGTGGAGATGCCAGGAAGCTAGAGGTGTCGGAAACATGGGATTTCTACGCTGACAGCTCTAGACAACAGGCAGAGCCAGCCCAAGAAAAGGGTGCTGTGGGATGCACCCAGTAAAGTCACAGGGATGTGGCTGCCCACATCTCACTGCCCCATGGTGAGGACTTAAATGTTTTCCCTGCTGGTTTTCAGTATTACTCTCTTCTAATTCCTTCTATCCTACTAATCCTCCCTTTTGAAAGGAGAATTTTTACTCTGTTCCATTTGTGTTTTGGAAGTATTTAGCTTTCCTTTTGATTTATACAGCAGCTCACTAAGTGTTTCCCTTGAGTCTCTAGAAAGACTTTGAACTTGGACATTTGAGCAATGCTGTAATTGTTAAGGTTTTGGCCACTCTTAGAGAGGGACTAAATCCATTTTGCATAATGAGACAGATATGAGCCTTTATGGGATCAGGGATGGAATCTTTAGATTTAAAATGTTTCACTTAAGTCTCAGAAATGGGACTTCCATAAGGTAACTAGACCATAAGGGCACGACACGTACAGTGGATAATCCAGTGGTGAGTTCATAGTCGAAGGTACTATTAGGAGATTGTCCTGTTTGGGCAAGGTAGGTCCCTGGGGACGTGATGTGGGCAGGCAAATTCTCATCCCTGCCTCTTCACATCTCTCTCTGTAGTTCCCAGTCACCACTGGCAAAGCAACTTCCCTCTACCATGTCCTACCACTGTGTAATTTCTGCCTCAGAGCTGGCCTACCATGAATTGAAGCATCTGAAATTGTCAACTAAATAATCCTTTCTTCCTTTCATTTCCCAATGATGGGAAAGTGACTAATACAAATAATTAAGATGAGAGGTTCTTTTCTTCCCTGAAACCCAAAAGCTTATATAAAAGTTTTCCATTTTGCATCATTAATAGGAGCATAAAAATGTCTGGGCTTTCATAAATCCTGATGGATGTCAGTAACAGAAACTGTCATATCCTGGAAGCAATAGACCAAAAATGACTCCTCTCAAACTGTGCCCGGAAAAAGTCATGCTTTATTTTATTACTCGAGGTCCCTCAAATCATCCAAGGTTGATGTCAGCTATGCATATTTTTTCTATACCTGTCAAGTCCCATCAACTCTGCTTTCACTTCCTATTTCTCAACCCTCCACCCGAGCTGAAGCACTTATTAGCTTTCGCTGCAGTTCTTTCCTTGTACCCTCGCCACCTGTCTCCAACCCCCGCACAACATCGTTTCAATCCACCTACACAACACAGCCGGAACGAAGCCTCTAAACCACGGATTGGCAAACTAACGGCCTGTAGGCCAAATCCAGCTTTCCGCCTGTTTTACTATTTTTTAAATTATATTGGAACAGAGTCATGTTTATTTGTTTACATACTGTCTCCTATGACTTAAAATATAATGGCAGAATTGAACAGTTGTAATAGAGATCATACCACCCACAGCCCCCTAAATATTTACTATTTTGTTCTTAGAGAGTTCTGCAACTTCCTAGTCTAATGCCTTTCTAGTCAAAGTGTGATGCAGATACCAGAAATATCAGCACCACCTGAAAGTGTATTAAAATTACAGACTGTCGGGCCCTAACCCAGGACCACTGAGTCAGATTATACAATTTAATAAAGTTCCTAGGATTGATAGTGACATTAAGAAAGCACAAGACTGTCCTCAAGTACAGTCCCCTGATTCAACTTGCTTCTGAAACTGCTCTTCCCAGACATCAGTACAGTGTTATCTGTATACGTGTGAGTCACTTTATTCCAGACCCTACAGACAGACCTTTGGAGGATCCTAACCAGAAAGTCACATTCCATTGGCAGTCATGGAAAATGTTTCAAATATTTTTTATCCAAATTGGCAGCCATGCTTTGCTAAGTATCATTAAGAGATAACAGCATGAACATTCTTGGTGTAACGAATAGTGCTTTAAGGGCCAGAGAGTTAGGATATTTATCAGAACTTCTGCCTTCAGTGAACAACACTGAAGTATTTGGCAAGCCTGGTATCTTGATGAATTGGAGGAGTATCTAGGTTAGGAGGCCCTATTTGGTCTCATATTGCATTCCCACCCTGAGAACTCTGTGGTCTCATCCAACCAGAACACCACCTAATGCAGGTATGAGGACACTGTACATCTGCTTCAATGTTAACTTCATTTCAAGATGCTTGACCAAGTGAGCACTTCACTAAGTTTTCAAAAACTTGTTTTTCCTTCCTATGGTTGTTTACCAACATTATTTATACAAAGAGTATGCTTTCTCAGGGACCCACTGTCACCACATAATGCAAGGTTGTGGGGGAGAAGACAAGCATCCCCACGTATTTAATTATCAGGGACACCTAAATATTTACAAGAAAAATGATAACCACTGTCTATGTCAGCGTACAAAAGTCTCCTTGTGAATGACTGCCCAGAGGTATTAGGTATATCAGTGCTGGCGAACCTAGGGCATGTGTGTTGCAGCCAACTGTTTGCATCGCTGAAAGCTCTGAAAGATTCTCCATCACCGAGCTATATCTTGTCAGCATCTTGTAAACAATAAATTTCACAAGGGGTAGAATTACGTTTCACCTTTTTAAACAGATATAAAACAAAGACATGTTAAATATTTTATGTAATACATTATTAACAAAAAGATTCACATGATGTTACAAGTTCAAAGGAAAAGTCAGAGAACAAGTACCCATTTATGAGAAGTGAAGGAATGCTGAAATGAGTTTAAAAGGAGACTCAGGGAGCACAGAGGAGTCAGGCGACCGCCCACTGGAGAGGACGTACTTGTACTCACATCTATAAGAATTATTTTGCATGACTATTATTTCCTTACAAAGTAGTTACCTAGAGTTTGCAACGAAGCTGTGAGTTAATGAAAAGTTAGAATCACAGAACCTGGAAATTGATAAGCACAGTTTCCTAGTGGACCCACTCAGTGCCCTTATCTCCTTATTACCAATTGTCTCCACCTTGGAGACTTGCTCATCTCACCAGGGCCATGTTTCTGAGCAAGTCATGGGTCCCCACTGCTCGCAGGCTGTGCAGACTCTACTTTCTACTCCCTCTAGCAGCATTTCCTTTTAACTCGGCACTAGCTGCCCTGGTCATGCATAACTTTTTTCTCTAGAAAACAAAAGTCCTCCATGGAAAATACTTTCCCGTGACATACGTTATGATTTAGTAACACAACTTCTGTTAATGTGAAAAACAGTGTAAGTGTTCTGTCAGAACAAGGACGATGCTGGGAGAGAAGAGACTCATGCTCTAATAAATTAGTAAACTACACTGGGATGTTCGTGGAAGAAAAGCAATGAGGAGCCTTTTCTGCTCTGGTCCACCCAACGTCTTTACCTCTCAGTTCTTTGCCACACTGACTGATGCAATCATCAGCCACAGCAAGATTGGAGGAGAACCCATTCAATCCCTCTACACAATGTTCCTTCACTGCCTTGAGATAAATTCCTCATGTGTGGGCTCCTTATAGAAGATAGCATTTTTGCCTACCTGCATAGGCTTTCAATTAGATTACTTACCATACCTTCTGGATATGGCATACAGACTGTGTATTCATTCTGACCTAGGAAAGATAATGACTGAGTATGATAGTTAATTAAAAATGGATATATGAAATGAATACAATCTTCTTCGAAGAAGAAGTACAACTGGGAAGTAAATCAACAATTCCAGAATCAATGTAGAGATTCCTCAAAAATATAAAAAGTGGAAACTCTACTTCACCCAGGTATTCCTCTTCTAAACGTCTTCTCAAAAGAGTTAAAGATGTTATATTATGAAGACACCTGCCTACCATCTCCCTGGCAGCACAATGTGTAGTAGCCAGATTTGGGAAGCAGCTTCTATGCCCATTGGCAGATGAATGGATAAAGACGATGTGATAACCAGCAGTGGAGTGCTACGCTGTCACAAAGAAGGATAAACCTGAATCATTTCCATTCTAGGAAAATTAGTGCCCTTTGAGACTATAACATTAAATGAAATAAAGCAGACATACAAGCTTAAACATTATATGGTTTCTCTTATATGCAAAACCCAAAATATCAATAAAGAGCAAAGTAAAGGTAGATAATAGGAAACAGAGAGATAGACCCTTTGCAAATGGGAAGGAGCTAAAAAGATCCTTTGCAAGAGGTGAAAGGAGGGAATAGCCAGGGGAGGCAAGGGGGTGAGAAGAGAATTCGGATGTGCTGCACACAGGTAGCAAGCCCCAACAAGGCATGTAAGCACTGGGTAATGCAAACATGTACAGTACTAATGAAACATAAAATTGAAGGAAAAAAGAGACACCTAGGAGACTAGCGAAGTGCACTTCTGGGTGTACCTGGGTAGGCCCTGGGGGCTGCGTCAGGTCCCTAGTACCTTCCCTGTCATCCTGCGCTTTTCATTTTAGCTGTCATGATGTGGGCAGCTTTGCTTTGCCACCCCCGTGCACTGTAACACTCTCTCACACCTCAGACCCACAGCAGTGGAACAGACCAACTGTGGACAGAAACACTTGAAACTGTGATGCAAATGAGCCATTTTCTCTCTCAGGTTATGTGTGTGTTAAGCATTCTGTCCCAGCACAGAAAGGCTGACCAGTATGCTAAACATTGACTATTTTCTATAAACATAAGTCTCCCCTTGAGCCTTAGCTGTAGTAACAACTCTCAAGTCTATGTTTTCTGCCCCATACTCTACAAACACTGTCTGTAAGAGAGCGTCCTTATTGAAGGAGCTAGAGGGGCATTTGCCTTCTTCTTGCCAGTTTGAGTCTTGCACGGGTCATGTACATGCTCCTGCTGGGGTTCTGGGTCTAAGCTACAGCCTCACCTAATAGTCTTTTCTCTGACCTAAGCGCAGGCTAACACCCACATCTTGCTCCCTTTCCACATAGTTCTTGTTCCCACACTTCCCTCAGCTGGAGCACATTGTCTCTTCCATCTGTACCCCCTGTGATGTGGACTTCTCTGTCAGTTCCTACTGGGACTGCTAGCCTTCCTTCTCCCGCTCCTCCCCAGCCCACAGTGTCTTCATTCCTCAAGGTGAGCTGGTCACAGCCCTTCTAGTCTCAGGAGCACTGCTGATAATTACATAAGCTGCACAATCCATTCCGGGAGGTTTTGTGTGTGTATGCATGTACATGTGTGACCCTCGCACTGCAGTCTGTGGTAGATGGAGGTTAGCTACTGTGGAGGAAGATATGTATCTTTCTCCTATATTCACAGCTGAGATCCTTATAAAAAGAGAGAGATTAGTAGAGGAACAGCAGGAAATGGATTCAGTGTAAGTTTTAAGCCACATGGAAGCATTCACAAGTAAATAAAGAACCCCCCAAAGCAGATAAACATAAGCGTTTCATGCTAGGTTAGATGGAGAGCAGACAGCAGTAGAGAAACATGATAAAGGAAAAAGGGCTTGAAACCCTGTGTTCTAGAAAATTTTCATCAAACAGTTCCCCAAGTGAGAAATGAAATGACTCAAGAGAACTAAAGGACACAGCTGGTGTTTATGGGTGGCAGCTTTGTGCCTCGTGCTATGGACATTTATGTGTGTACAACTTCCCTCTCACCACCACCCCCTCAGGCAGGTGTCTGCTACAGTTCAGATCTAGAGTGCTCCCTCTGCCTGTGTGAAAGGCCTGGTCCTTAAGTGCCACTATACGGAGGTGGTAGAAACTGTATGAGGTGGGACATAGGGAGTGGTCTTAGATCATCAGGGGACACTTTCAGAGGGAGTCCAAAGATGCTGGGTTTTCTCCTCTCTTCTCTCTGTCTTGAAGTGAGCAGTTTGTTTTATCATGCAGTCCTCACCATGACATGCTGCCTTGTCACAGGCCACAAGCAATGCGACCAATTCACTATGGACCAAAACCTCTACACCCATGAGAGAAAATAAACCTCACAATACATGTAAGATATTTGTTACAGTAACAGAAAGCTGACTAAGACACTGACATTTTCAGATAGGAATTATTCACCCCATTTTACAGATCTGGAAACCAAAGTCAGGAGCTTAGACTACATGCCTCAGATCACTTAGCTAATGGGTACAGGTACAGGGCTTGAAACTTGTGAACACGGAAGGACTTCGCTCATTTATTTTCCTGAATTTTTTCACAATAGCTGTGCTCTAGACATGGAAGCGGAGGAACGCAATTCTGCAAACCACAGCCTGTGACTCCCTGCAAGTCTGCCCTCACCCTATTGCAGCTCCCCTCTAATTTTCTACAGATGACCTTCACTTTCACAGAAACCATCGAGGCTTCTGAATCCATACAAGGCCACAGACTCAATATCATGCCTGGTTTAATCTTATTTAAACTGAAAACCTGGGTTTTTTCCTTCTTAGTGCTTCTGCTCACAGAGGCAGCATTTTAACTATTCCAACTAATAATTTGGGGAAAAAAAGAATATAACAGCCATTTCTTGACAGACCAGTGTTGTTTACAGAACAATAAGAAATTCATAAAAAATTAATATATGGGAGTTTTCTTAAAATATTAATAACTGATGCTTTTTTTTGCAGGGAATGTGTGTAATGAACATAAACTGTCCATAATTAATTATAAGAGAAAAAGGTCCTAACACCATTTTTCAGTCATTTTATAGACCTGACTTTCCTCCATTAACATGGTGCTTGCATTAGAAGTAGTAGTGAAAGATTTATGTACTTAACCTCCATTATTATAATTAATTTTGTTTAACAATGCACCATCTCTGTAAAGAATTAGAAGCCTACTGGCTAGGCAAGTTGAATCCCTGGTCAGACTAGAAGTACTGCATTTATCTATAAGACTTCAAAACATAGTCATTCTACCAACATTTTTTTTTTAATGAAGCACTCACTACAAAGTACTGTGCTCAGCAATATGGACTCATTTATCCAAACATTTAAGTAGTGCTTCCTATCTTTAAGCACAACTGTAGGCACAGGGAATGGCAAGGTTCCTGTGTAATAAGGAATCTGACTAGTCTTTATCTCTAGTTCATGAGGGACCTTCTAGTGGACAATTTCACAAGTGATGGAAGTGTCTTTTACCCCATCACATACATAGTGAGCCCCTTTAGACCATGCCTCTGTGTTAACCAGGTGATGTGTGGTGAGTTCAAACTCTCTCCCCCAGAGAGTTTAAACCTATGACTCAGGACAGGATGACTATGGGATTGAGCTTTGAGCCTAGTGTCATGTCAGACAATCCTTGTGGAGAAGGAAAGATCTAAAAACCGAGTTCAACTTGATGGGCTTCAATCCATCAGGCTTGCACAATGAAGTCCCAGTAAAAACTATATATGAAAACTTAGGAGCCCATATGGACATGACAGATAGGACAGGGATGTGTGGACTATGTCCCTGAAGACACAGAAGCTTTGTACTTGGGCTTTGTTAAGGCTACTGCTCTTTCAGCTAGTTCTAATTTGTAACATTTTGCTTAATAAAACTACAACAGTAAGTAAGATGCTTGCCTGAAAGATGTGAATCATTTTAGCAAAGTGTGAATCCTTCCAGAGTGGGAGGAACCCTCAAATTTATAGTCAGCTGATCATAAGTAAGGGCGGCCTGCGGACTCAACCTTGCAGACAGTGTCCACAGTGGAAGCAGTTTATGGGGACTGTGCCCCTAACCTATGGCCCAAATCTAGATGGATCAGAAGTCACTGCAGAGGTGGACCAGAGAATCCTTAACCCACATGAAACTTTTCTTCTAGTGGACAAAGTAGATGAAAAACAAGCACTTATGGAAATAATAAGAATTCTAACACGGGCGAGTCTCTATGAAGATAAGATGGGTTAGTGGGCTCAGAGGACCTGGGCACAAGAACAGGGATAGCGTGGCCCAGAAAGCCTTTCTGACTGCAGAGCTGAGACTCAAAGATGAAACAGGAAGCATGGGGAGTAAAGAGACCTGTGTCCTGCCCTTTTTGGCTTATCATCAAGCAGGGCAATCCCCACGAAGGAAGCCAAACTCAGCAACAGAAAATGTCTGCTTTCAGAATATTATTTGTAAAAGCTGACCATAAGGTAAGTTTTCTATTACTTGAGTCAAATGCTTTTCCATTATAAAATTATGCATAGGGCTGTGTAGAAGATCTACATGGAGAGGAGGCACACAGCCAGGATGGCACTGCAGATGAAGAAAGTGGTGCACAAAGCTCTACCCAAGGGCGCTCTTCCATTCTCTCAAGGCCTGCTCTCCTCTGCCCCACTGATTTGCAAACTTTCATGTACAAATGAACCAACAGGGGATTCTGTTAAAAGGAAGACTCTGGTTCAGTTGGCTTAGGAGAATGCCTGAAGTTTTCCATTTCTAGTAACTTCTCAGGGGATGCTGAGGCCACTGGGATAGGGGCCTCATGTTTACCAATGAAGTGTTAGCCAAGCACCGTCCAGGAGAAAGAAAACATGGGGCACAAATGCAAAGCGAGCAAGTAATTTCAAATTTTCTGCAAGTCACACATTTTTAAAAAGCAAAAACAATATTTTGATATATCAAAATTTTACTTAATCTAATATATCCAAAATAATATCATTTCAACATTGACATGTGAAACATCAGTGAAGCCATTCGTCATTTTATTTTTGCATTAAATCCAAAAAGTCCAATGTATGTTTTATGCCCACAGTATAACCCAATGTGATGTCACATCCAAGTGCTCATTAGCCGTCTTTGCCTGGAAGCTACAGAGCTGATCAGAGCAGCTACCAGTAGTACAGCTCCAGGTGCTGAGCACCCTTAGAACTAAGATGCTGCGCTATAAACTCCAAGCCTTGGGCTGCCCTTGTTGAAGCAGTTTTATGTGTTATCTTATTTCTTACAAGCAACATGTAGGACTATGTAATAATGGTGCTGTTTATTCAGCATCATTTGTAAATAGATGATTACCCTGGTTTTCATCCATCCATCTTAGAATAGCAGCTGTTATTCAGAGGACTGCTGGTATAAAGTAGGAATTTTCACAGAGGTTTCCTCTAAGCAAGGTAGGCTGGGTACAGGAAATGGATTTTTTTCCTGCAAGTGATTCTCCAGTTTGCTGGCCTACATTAACAAAAGCCAGCAGGTGATGGCGCAAATGCCCTGGCCTCCCTGGTAATGCTATTAGCATCTTTTATCCAAGTCCCACAAGCACATTAGGAGGAAGCTGAAGCTCTGAAATGCTCTGTGACTCAAACACCCTCAATTTACAAACATATTGCTAAGGTAGCTATTGGCTGAATAATTTGTTTCCGATCTCAAGGCCTACTCTAACGTACCTGTAATCGGAGGCCCTTGCTTTGGGCACCATCTACCATTACTCTGTTTTCCTAAAGAGAACATGTTTTCTCCCTGGAATTGATTTTTCTAAGTCACCCAAAGCAAATGGTCTGATGAAGAATGATGTTGGCATAAAAAAAGAAAATGAACTGTTATGAACATTAAACTAATGATGTTTTTAGATAAAGTCATAGTTGGAAGTGAATATCTTGGTACACTAGGAATTATTGATTATGTCAACTAGAGAAAATTGGTTTACGATCCATAATAATTAGACCTGGACAAAATAATAAGGTGTTTTTATAAATGGGAAGTGGAAAAGAAAGCAGATTTTTAAAACTGAGCTACTAGGGGCAATTGTAACGAGCCTCTAACCACGCAGACAGATGTCATTTGCCCAGGAAGCATATCAGAGCTAATGTTGTTTTCTGCCTGATATTTTGCTGATTACGTTTTTAGTCATGTTTAGGGATACAGATAGCTTTATTATTAGCTATTTCTCTCACTGAGAACTCACTTTTTAGTCATTATGACAAGGGTGGGCATATCAACTATTACTGAGTCCTTACAACACAGCCATGCCACAGTCACAGACCACCCTAGGGACAAAGGACAAACAAATTCCTGAGCCTGTACCCTGTTACTCATCAAAACCATAATTTGTATTTTCTTCTGAGGCAGATGGGGACTTAAAAATTCTTTTTGCTAAAAATTGTGACTCTTCACTTGGTTCTACAAATGCCCAGTAGGTAACTAAGGTTGAAGGCCCTGAGTTCAATCCCTAGAATCGCACACACATGCATACACACATGTACATACACACAAAGTCAGTATTCCTTTCCGAAAACCACCCAAGTGACCTAGAAATACACTTACTTTTCTCCACCTCTATGTGTAAGACTTGAACATAAAGACATTCTTTGGTCTGCATTGCCTGATAGTAGATCCTAAGAGCCTCACTCTAGAAAGGGTATTGCCCTATGTCTGAGAGTGGGGAACGCCACACAGAGCAACTGGGGAGTCTGAACAGGTGGCTCTTGGGTTTCCCACCTCAGTCTATTAGCATCGGCTCAGACTCTTTGTTTAATCACATTTCCCCAATGGCTTCATTGAACTTAAGCATAGGAACGGACAGTTCCCTCTAGGTTTTTCAGTCTTCAACCTCAAGGTTTCTGTGTCATATAAAATTCTGATTAAATAAATCCATCCAGTTTTTCCCTTTTTAACTTGTCTTTTATAGTAGGAACACCAGGGGTGATCTTCATGAAGGCCTTCTTACACCTATAAAGTATGTATAGAAGCAGTATAAGCCAGTCTCTGGCCAACCTGATAGCAGACCACAGTGGTGTCAGCAAGCCCAAATGGAACAAGGAAAACTGCCCACTTAGAGCCAGCCAGAACTGTCAAGCAGTCAACCCATAAACTACATATGTATGCACAGTTTTAAAACCATTAAGTTTTAGGTACTTACATTATGCTTTGAAAAGCTAACCAATGCAGATGACTGCAGCTCCCATAGAATATTCTCTAAGAACTCTATGAAGTATTAAGAAAAAGGATATTTAATCACATTTAGAAATATTAATATCTTCTCATGACTGATATTGTTACTTTTGTTCATAGAGATCTACAAAAGCAGAAACAGGTCACATGGACTAAGAATTATTTGTCCTACAAAAGACTCACAAATATTTATGGTCCACAGAAAAGCAGCAGAGGGGAGTGTAAACAAGATACATTATGCACATGTACCAACTCTCTATGATAAACGTAATCATTATGTATGACAAATATGTACTAATAAAAAATAAAAATTTTTAAAACTAAAAGCAGAACAAAAAATATTTATGGTACACAGCACTATCTAAAATCATGCCAATTAATGAACATTCCTGTACATAACAGATTTCACAGAAACAGGCATCTCAACAGTATTTATTGACATAAAGGTATTACCCATATTTTCACTGTCTTGTTCTCTTGGTATAAGTGCACAAAGTCAGGAATTTCTCAACAAAAGAAGGGCATTACAGACCTTATAATCAACTGTAACCTTCCTTTGTCCTCATTAAGACTCTGAGTTTTGACATTTATCACCCTTGGAAATTCTCTGGTGGGTCTTGAAAATTTGTGCTCCAATTCTTCTGAAGGTTGTTCTGAATCTGTTTTGCATACAATATTCATGCCATTGGTTTCCCAAAGTATAAAATCTAAAGTGGGGAATGACAATGAAGCCAGTTATTATAAATTACTCACTGGTGAAGGCAGAACACTTTCTGTGGCACTGTGGATACAGAGGAAGTGAATTCCCAGATGTATCTTCTGAATCCATATGTTTCATGCTCTTGTTGCTCTTCCAGTCTTAAGATGACATAGTGGCAGTATTTGGTGGGAATGGGGATATTAATCAAAGTAGAAGTCAGCCGTGGTGGTACACGCCTGTAATCTCAGTACAATAGGAGGTTGAATCAGGAGGATCCCAAGATGGAGCTCAATCTGGGCATTTTAGGGAATTAGCAAGACTATCTCTCAAAATAAAAATTAAAGAACATTTAAAAAGCTGTAGCTCAGTGTGAAGATCCCAGGGTTCAATCTCCAGTCTCACTAAAGAAAAAAAAGAGAGAGACAGAGAGAAAATAAGTCACTTTAGCATACAACTTGCTACACGGTAATAATTTGCCACTAAACATACATAAATGTTAATTTGTACCTTATTAATGTTGTGTGTATATACTGACCTCCCCCATGAATGTAATAATTTTGTACTGCAAACGTGTACTAATAAAAATTAAAATTAAAAACTAGATCATTGTTTGCTGAAGGCACCCAGCTATATTTGGGAAAGCCAGGAATGTTCTAATAAGTACAGTCCAGGTTGAACATCCATTAGCTGTTTGTGCTTGGACAAATGCATTGGCCCGGCTATGCTCAAATTTCTACATTCCAATAGGTGGGATAAAGGTATTGTACTTCTCTAAGGGTTAACATGAGGATTAAATGAAATTAGTAAATTTCTTTTGATTCTAAAGATCTAGCGGAATAACTTTTTTATACCAATAGTGATTTTAAAAAGGACATCTAATCATGTACTAATTTGGAAGGTTAAACATGGGGAAAATGGTGCATCTTTCAATTAATAGGGTAAACACAATCTACTTTCCAACTACTTGAGATAGGGTGTTTCGAACAGAATCCAGCAAACAGAATCCAGCAAAAAAGCACAAACACTGTGGCTGCCCTCCTAGTATGACTCTCAAGAGTCACCTGGTTTATGGCTATGGTGTCAGAGAGGACAGGGTTCCAGGGCTGGCTCTAATATTTGCTATCAATGTATTAGACAAGTGTCCAGATTTTTGGATTTGTGGTTCCTTATTGTAAACCCTCAAATTGTGACATATATGAAATGTAACAGAGCATATAAGCTGTTCATCACAATATATCAATATGAATATGATAATAAATACTCAATAAATAATAGGATGTGGTAGTAGGGAATTTAAAACCTCTCTCAGACTCTATTATAGCACTTCTGCTGGGAGAATTATTTTCCTATTTTATTTTCTAGAAAACCATTGGAGAAAACCTTCTAATCTAATAAAATTCTTAGCCTGATACCTGGCAATAGCAGATGCTCACTAAAGTTTGGCTGTTTTACACATGGAAGTACTGTGCTTTGATGACCAGTCTTATCATCTAAAGGCCTGTACAGTCTTCCTCCTAGTATCCACTCCAGAATAAACTATAAGATAAGGATTAATTTTATAATTACTGTAACCTATTTCAAATTTAAATACATTATCATCATTTCTACCCAAGACCCTTGTCAGATTTGTTCTTTTAATTAGCATTATAGATACTGAATTTGGAAGCCTATAAGACTCTAAGCAGTAGTAAAGTAAAGCAATAGTAGTTCAATAGAGTGTGGAGCAGAGGCAGCGGTGGCCAAGCCAAGCATCTGCAACAGAATAACAAAGATCTCCTGAGTGCTTTCCAGTTGTCTCATTTTGCAGTGTGTCATCCAGCACAAACTGGAGCAAACACAGTGCTTTCCCATTTCATGCTTCCAGATAAGGAAACAAGCTATGAGAACTCAGCTCATCCAGGATGACATGTAAAAGGTGATGTGTGAATCCAGACTGTCTGGGTACAAGGCCGGTGCAGCAAACTACATGGTGGACACCTATTGTTGCAGATCTAGCAACCTATGAAAAATTAAGTAAAAGTCTTCAGAAGCTAAATCCTAATCAAGAGAGTGTGAGAATTGTCCCAATAGGACAGACTGAAAAGATAAAGGCTTTCATGACTGAGATCTGTACAATCATGAACCATCAGAATTTTCTGCTCCCAAGCATACTTAGAGCAGAGAGCCTACCCAGCCAGGGATGTGGTGGGGCTTTTATAGAATGAAAAGACCACTTCACAACTTAGAGAGTATAACAGCTGACTGTGTCAACTTGAGAACTCAGAAACTCACCTAAGTCAGCTCAGCAATCCCATACCCTCGAGTATAAAGGACTAAAGGGGAAATGAGGAAGGACAGACTTGCTTCTGTCTGGAGGAGCTCCTGTCCTCGCCTTCAGCTTGGTGGTCATCTCTAGGCTTCTAGTGCAGACTTTTTGGCTCCCACCTCAGATCCTCCCACCTTCCAGGAAGTTAGCAGATCCTCTAACTTCCTGATACAAACTGTCATAGGACACTGCAGTGAGCTCCAGACCACGGACTGACTGCTTCGGTCTCCAGTGCACAGACATCCTCTGCATGCTACCTCATCCAACTCTGCCAGTCTTGTAATTTCTTATATATTTATCTTGTGTTATATCTGTTTCTCTAGTAAACCCTGACTAATGCAGAGAGTAAAATGTGAGAGGTTATCCCAAGAAAGGGAATGTGCAGGGCTCATTCCATATATACAAAAGGGCTACTGCATCCCAGGCTATGCTAGGTGCTTTGTGTGGTCTATTTTGTAAGTTCCCAGAACTGGTAAGGATGATTTCATTCTCATTTTATAGATCAGAAAACTGAGATTGATAAATGATGAATATCTTGCCTGAAATAATCAAGAAAATAGAAAGTATGAGTTTAAACTCCTGTTTCTCATGTGCAGTTCTGTGTTAATCCCATCCAAAGAGGATTGGCTTAGATTACTAACCCGTCGTGTTCCTATCAGTGGAGGTTAGATTTCATTTTAATTTTGAAAAATGCAAGGTCAAGTAAAATTAGTTTTCTCATTGGAGGACTTATCAAAAGCTTCGATAAATTTCAAAAGAAAAACACATCCTTTCTCATTTATTGGATGGAATAATGCTCACTAAGGGAGCCTTCTCTGGACTACCATCGTGAATGGCAAGAGAAGGAGGCACTGGCTGTACGCTTTATCTTCCTTTTCTGTGGCGGTAATTAATTTCTCTGTAATGAGATGTCTTTTCTCTGTCTTTTTGAGGCAGGGTCTCACTATGCAGTTCAGGCTGGCATTGAGCCCACTTTGTAACCCAGGTCTCAAACTCACAATGATCCTCCTGCCTCAGCCTCCCGAATATTGGTATTATAGAAATGCGCCACCACACCTGGCTGTAATGAGAAATTAAACCACCACAGCAAAAGAAGGCCCAAAATGCCTTGCCACTGGCCCAACAATGGGAGATGAGGTGCTGCTTTTTCAAGAAGAAAAGGAGTGTGCACAGCGAAAGGAAGGGCCCTTTCCTCAGTGCTGAGTGAATAAAGTATGACTGTGTTTCTTCGAGTCCTTCTGCTTAAAAATAGCATTCTGCTTGATAGACAAGGGTATGAATTTCTTAAAAGTTTTCTTTTTGTTTTACAATTCCAGACAATGCTATGTGCTAGTGAGTATATGCGGAAATGAGAAATCACTCATACTAATGTGAGCATTAAATTTACACAGCACTTTAGAGAGCGAGCTGTCAATTTCCAATTGATTCCCACACAAGGGCTCGCTAAACTGCACAAGGCAATTCACACTACAGATGTGTGAGTATACTCATTACATAATATTTGAAACAATCTGAAGGACTAACTCACGCTTAGGGAAAGGGAAAAACTCTGATTCATCATATATTTAATCTGACATGATAATAAATTAATAAAGCATCTACCTCTACATACAACAATCTCTAAATACCAGAAGATCACGTTCACATATCACTGTATCTTTTATATAATTTTAAGTTATGCAAAATATTACCTATTGTACAGATACTTGATTATAGTAAAAGTATGAAAATATACTTCCTAAACAATAGAAGATATAAAACGTATATGTTTATATAATTTTACATGAAACTAATGGTAATGATCTCAAACAGGTTCTAATTAGGAAAGGAAAAGAGAGTGAAAAAAGAAAAGGATAATTTTTAACTGTATAAGTTTGATTTCTTAAAGCAAAATAAACCTAGAGAAAATAACATGAAATAGCTATGGAACCGTCTGTGCATCATATATGTCTTCTGCCATGTGCTTTTGTGTGTGTGTTAGAGACAATATATTTAATAACGAAGTTTTTTGAACTTAAAGATCCTACCAAAACAATCAACCAAATGGTGTCTGAATAAAATTAAAATGTTAAAAACAAGCAACTAAAATCTTCCATTTTATACTTACATAGTGATTTTTACTCCATGAATAAGATAAGATTTATTTCACATTTTCCTTCTAAAGAATCACAAAAGAGACAGTGTTCTAATTCATTTGGGCTGATATAATAACATGCCACAGTCTGTGTGAGCTTATAAACAATAGAAATTTATTTCTGCTTGAGAGGCCGAGATGCCCAAAATCAAAGTGCAGCAGATTGGATGCCCTCCTCATGCAGAGCCTCAAATGAAAGAGTCAGGGAAGTCCTGTGGGTTCCCTTCTATGAGGACACTCATCCCGCTCGCGAGGGTTCTGCCTTCATCACCTGATCACCTCTCGAAGTACTCCTACCTCCTAATAGCATCACATTGGTGATCAGGTTTAAATCTAAAACTTCAGACCATAGCAAACACACACACACCATGTGCAGTGCACCTTACCTCTGATGAAATATAAAGTTGATATTATAAAACACTTTAAATTGTTGTTAGATTTGAGGAACTGTTCAGAAATTGTCCCAAAGTTATATTTTTCATTGCTGCAGTATATAGTTTAATCATATAGCTTCACACTATAGTGACCAGTTTTTCACTGTATCACAGAGTTTTGTACTTTATTGTATGTTCCTTGACTGACCGGATTACCTCAATATTTATTCATTCTACTGATGATGAGCTTTTGTTTTGTAGTTTTGTAAAGCTGATCACATCTTCTAAACTACTGGCTCGGTATTGTGTTCTCAACCCAGCAATTTCTTATTTATTGGGTTTGAATTGAAGTTATAGCCCAAGATACATCATTGCTAGCATCGGAAACAAAAGGTCGATAAAAGCTCAGCTGTCAGCGCCATTGTTGAATCTGTCCCTTTTCTATCAGGCTGCAGTATATACCAGTAGAGTATGTAATTACAATTTTTCATAGCTCTACAAACTTTCTCTGACATCAACATGATTATTTCCTGGGAAGCTATAACGTTAAGCAATTCCCTGAACTTCAAACTGCATGAATCAGCACCCTGGATTCAAGATGTGAAGTGTCAGCAAATCATCTTTTAAAAATGAGTATTTCCTGGACCACTTGGTTTGAAAAAAAAGAAAGCCATGCGGTTCTCCAAAATTTTCACAGACCAGTGTAGGTTTGTTTATTTATTTAAATCATAATCTCTTATTATTTAAGGAGATTTCTGAAATCTCATATTATTAAGAATAGCCAGGAAAAAAATAACAGGTGTGCTTACTTAAGAAAATCTAAAGCTCAAAATTCAAAACAACAAAACAATGCTTAATACAAAATGAGGTTTTATTTTCTGAAGGGTTTAAATTACTTGGTTTAATGAAAAAATATTTTCTTTTTTTTTGAGACAAGAGCTCACTGAGTAGTTCAGGATGTCCTTGGATAAAAAAAACTTACTTTGAGGCCCAGGCTAGTCTTGAACTCAAAAATGATCTGCCTGCCTCAGCCTCGAGGTGCTGGGATTATAGGTGAAAAATCTTTCTAATGAATTAAAAAGCAATGTCATTTTAATATAAGTTTCAAATTGACCTGGCTTTCACATCCAAACATAGTCTCCTCTAAAATGATACTCTTATAACATCACAGTAATAAATGGTTTTAAATTCCCAAGATGAATGTTTTACACAGTTCTGCTTCTTGTTCTATTAAACCTGCTTGGAATAGACCAACTCTTCCCTTGGCATAAAAAGAAAATAGAAGTAGGAAAAGTAAAATATTTAAAAGCACATGTGTTTAGACACTGAAGACCATGCTAGGCCATGCCCACCAATGTGTCCAGACAGCAAAAAAAGTGAAGGAGATGACCCTGATGTTGAGGGAGTTCCCTTATCTGGCAGCTTTTGTCAATTCAATGGCAGCCTAGAGGTCAATAACTGGAGCAGCGGATTCCAACGGAGAGCCTGCCACCACTGCAGCTGTCAGACACCGAAAGTGCACGCCAGACACTGGCTAGCAATGAACATGTGGTTAAATCCAGGGACTAGGAGACAAGAGTCAGAATTAAGGGGCCACAAATGACAAGACGCTCAGGTCAACAGCTCAGGCTAAGTAACATGTCTGCAGGGTACACTAAGGACAGCAGGGTGAGGGGCCAGGAGGGGCTCACTAGCAGAGTACCCACTCAGCAGGCCAGGGGCCCTGGGTTCTGTCCCCAGAAAACCATCTTCCCCCTCCCATCAAAAAACAAGCAGGCTGAACCAAAAACGCCCTTAGGCTAAGCAGGAACACTTTAATACTCCCAAAGACTAAAAAGACAGTTCAAATCAGCTTTTCCTTTATAAGGTAGTATGTCCCTGGGCTGACTCAGAGCTAGGAACTATCCTATCTTAAAGAAGATAACACCAAAATACAGTATTATTCCTACAATTCTTTACACAGAATATCTAATGATGGATAAAGAGTTTTAAAATTTTGTATCATTCAATGTACTTCAATCAAGATTATACAACAAACAACTTTAAAACCAGATAGCACTTTATAAAATACTAGAGCTTTTAAGAATTCAAGAGTACTTGTGATTCCAGAAAGTCAGAAGATATAAGAATAAGAATTTATAGAAAACCCAACATGGAACACATAGATCTAAAATATACATCATTCCAGCACTTAGGAAGGGTGAGGCAGGAAAACTGCAAATTAAAACCCAGCCTAGACAAATGAGCAACTTAATTTTTGTCAGCTCCTCAAGCTTAAATCCCTTATCATTTTTTGTTACTTGTAATTAAAGATTTTTTCCTGTAAATTCCTAATTCCATTTTAACCTCCATTTCTATGAAAGCAAGGACATATGACCTACTTTTTAAAACTGGAAAAATCTGGCTTCCGGTGGTTTTGAGGGAGGAGATGAAGGTGTGGCAAAAGCTGGCTGGGGAAGCAGCCCTGACCTGTTAACCGCGCCACCCCAGACACATGCACAGAACAGTCCCAAAGCCCTGCGCATGGACTTCTGTTGAGAAACAGAGCAGGTTTCCAATAGGATGGCCTAGACCTGAGGTCCATCTGAGGCATGGGATCCCAGAACTGCCTCTCCGAACCCAGATGTAGAAGTTGTCCTGGGTCCTGGGTTTCCTAGAGATTCGGACAGTATAAATGGAAGGCAGCTGTGAGAAGGCCACAGTAGTCTGCTCTGTGTTTCCCAGATGCAGCATATATTTTTATCTGTGCTCTTATCTTCTTTTGCTATTTACTCAGCCCAGGTTTGTTCTGTAGAGCCAGTTTCTCTCCCGCTCTTCACTTTTATTTTCTGGAATAAACATTGCCGCTGGCCTTTGTTCATTTGGTTCAAGTCTTTGTTTGGGACAGGAAGAACCTGGACTCCAACTCCAAAAGCAAAGGCAAGCAGCCTTGCACCTGCTCACATTTAGTTGATGTCTGGGTTATTGCTAAGACAAAATACTTGATGCTCAAAGTTAAAGGAGGCAAAGTTTATTTAGCTCTCAGTTTATAGAGGTTTTAGTCCATGATCACCGGCCCTGAGGCATGGTGGTGTGGCAGGGGGGCAAAGCCGCAAGAGCAAATGGAGGAACAAGCGCTTCTCCTCCCTTATACACAGGCTACCCCCCAGGGCAAGTGTAGCCCTCACAGGCCCAATCCACCACTAGATAATGAACCAATCACAAACTCTGGATTCAGCTGCCTCCAAAGAGGCCACCCCTTAGGACCACATGAGGCTTTGGGAGGATATCCAGGCACAAACCGTAACAGCTGGTGAGCCACTTTTTAGAAACAACTGTTTCCTCAGTGGAAAACATTTGACATTCCTAAATTGTTTCATTGCCTTTGTTTTCACACTAAGCTATAGGCCTCGTGCAGTAAGGCAAAAGCTAAAAAGTATAAACTTTAGACCGGTGTGTCTGCACTTTGATACAGTGGAAAATAACTTCAAGCCCAGAGCAAGTTCTTTCAAAAAAGAGTGACTAAAACCTATGATAACTTTATGGAAGTAAAGGCTTCCTAAAGCAGGAGCCCAGGCTGACTGGGCTCAGAGCACTGTGCACTTGAAAATGTGCATTTCTTGTCTTTTCACTGAGAATCTTACCCCTGAAAATGCAATTACAGGGTTAGGAATTGCTTAGGGTTATAAAAAGGGAAATAAGAGCAATTCTAGCTTTTTGATAAATCTAAATAAAAAGGACAATCTTATTTTAATTTTTGTATGTCTGTTGTGTCTTCACAGACACTTATATTTAAAAATGTTTAAATAGTACCAAATTTACTTGGAAAACAAAGCCAAATCTCTTTTAGTTTACATGATCTAAGTAAATCCTGGACAAATAAGTTAATCTAAAAGTGTTGGTAAGATAAAATAAGGGTATTTTCAGTACTGTTAACATATGTCATGTTACTAGCCAATGAGGATTGTATTTTAAGTGCTTGAAATGTAATACCTAAGCTTTCTGTGTCTTAAGTGCAGCAATTTTGGATTTTTAAAAATTCCTTTGCCAAAAGAAATAAACTATGGACTGTTTTTGTCTGATGTCTTGGATTGTGTAACACCTAGATTTAACTGTTGGAAGTAAATTGGGTGATTATAAATGAAATAGGTCGTTGTAAATATAGGTGTTGTAAGTACATCTAAATTGTTTACAATTAACATAAATACTTGAAAATCATTTGCTAAGCACAATTTGAGTGTTTTTAGCTTCTTAAATCCAGTAAAAGATTATGTATTTGGGCTTATTAGATGTGCTTCATAGATTGTTGATATATATAAAAACAATTTGTGATATACTATCAAAATGATCCTTCAATAAGTTTGAGAGTAACTATTCTAGAGGGACTGTAAGTACTAAGAAATGTACACTTTCACCTGGTACAATTTCACCTATTATAGTTCACTAAGATACAGAAAATAAGATTTGAATCTTACAATAGCCTCTTTAATGAATGATATTGGCAAAACCGGCTATCCAAATGCAGAAGACTAAAGCTATATCCATATCTCTCACCATGTACTAAACTAAAAATGGATCAAATATCTAAATATTAAAATCTAAACAACCAACTAGAAGATACAATAGGGAAAACCCTTGAAGTCATACACATAGGCAAGGACTTTCAGGTCAGAACCCCAAGTGCACAAGAAATAATAGCAAGATCAATAAATGCAATTTTATATGTCATGTGCAGCAAAGGAGACAGAGTAAAGGGACAACCTACAAAACAGGAGAAAATTTACCAACTATTCCTCAAACAAAGGATTAATACCTAGAATACAGAAAGAACTCAAGAAACTAGATCACCCAAAATAAAAGACCCAATCAGAAACTGGGCAAGTGAAACGAATTGACATTTCTGAAAAGAAGTCCACAAAGTAACCAAATGAAAAATTGTTGAACACCTTTGGCCATTAGAGAAATGCAAATTAAAGCACTAAGATTTCATCTTACTAGAAGAATGGCAATCATCAAGAAATCAAATAACACATGCTGGTCTAGATGTATTAAAAACAGAATCCTTTTACATTGTTGGTAGAACATAAACTAGTACAATCATTATGGAAATCAACATGGGTGTTTCAGAAATCTGAAAACACTATATTCCTTTTCACCCAACTTTCGCCCTTCTAGTTTATCTTCCCAAAAGAACTAAATACTTTATATTACAGAGGTAGTTACAGGTTCATCAGAGCTAAATCCTAGAAGCAGCCTATATGCCTCTCAATAGAGGAATAAATAAAAAAATCGTGGCATTGGTATTTACACGGGAGCATGTAGATAGAGAAAAGACGGGATAAAGTCCTCACTGAACTTTGTTAGAAGTTAATGAATATATTTACTAAGGGCAGCTAGAGGAGGTTTAGTACACGTGGCATCTGCCTCTGTGGATTAGACTCAAGGAATTGGAAAGACAAAGGCACTTAGACTTGAGCAATCAGAAAGACTAAGGCAAAGAAACTAAACTCAGGAAGGATTACATAATCCCCTTGACTTAATCCTTCAACCTAAACTACCTTTCTCTAAACCTCCCACCCCACCCGTGATCCTAACCTCCACTGAACAACAGGAAAGGTCATCTGGCCAGAAGAAATCTCAGGAGAAGAGCAAATGCACCCAGACTCCCGGAGCCTATTTACGGAGCAGAAACCCAATACAAGGACCTGCAGAGCTCATGAGTAGTATTTCCCTCTTGAGTACTCTTTACTCATGCAGAGTAGCTGTAGGTCTCTATTTCTCTTTCTTCCTCCTTTCTCTCACCTTCAGACAGATCACCTGCTTTTATTTTAAACTCTGCTTTTGTTTTAGTTCCTTTACTGATGCTGGGTTTAGGATTGTTTGGAGCTGCATGTTGTAGCAGAGCAGTGGCATGGTGCGGCCTCCCCAGACTTTACAGTGTCTATGCGTGATGGGATACTACTTGTGTATAAAGAAAGATAAGTTTGAGTCATTGTAGGAAAATGTATACACCTGGAAAACATAATGCTAAGTACAATAAATCAGACATACAAGCTAAAAATCTGTATTGTTTCTCTCATCTAAGGAATGCAAAGTACAAACAGAGCAAAATAAAGTGTTGATGGAAAGAATCAGGGAGTTGTACCTTTGTCAGATATGAAGGGACCAACCGAGGGTGAGTGGAAGGAGGGGAAGGGGCCGTACAAATGTTTACGTGTCATGTGCGTGTACCAAATACCCACACTGCGTGTAATCATGGGGCAAATGTGAGCTGAAAAGAAGAAATGACAAAGGTAATGAACATAGGGAAAGGGGATGTAGAGATGGATGGAAGGGAGTAGGTGGGGAGAGGAGTAAAAAGAAGAAAGATACATTAAGCACATGCATTCATTTCCTAAGATGAATGTAAGGTTCGTGCACTGCACACATGTACGAATAAAATAAATACATTTATAGGGTCAGTAAACCGATTTTAACACGAGGAAAAAACAGAGGAGTCTTCTTCTAGCCAGGCAGGGGAGCACCGACTTGTAATCCTTACTCTTTGAAAATCTGATGGAGATCTCAAATTCAAGCCCACTCTACCCCAGTTAGCAAGTCTCTTTCTCAATATAATAAATAAAAAGGGGTTAGGGACGTGGCTCCGTGTAAAGGCCCTGGTTCAGTTCCCACGACTGTAGAGAGAGACAGAGACAGACAGACACAGACAGACAGACAGAGACAAAGTGACAGGATAGAAAGAGAGGAAAGAGACAGACAGGAAAGAGAGAAAGGTTACCTTCCATTTTTACAGGGGTTTTTTATTGCTTTTTTAAATCATGAATTGAGATTTATGGAATGCTTTTCATCTTTTGAGATAGTTATCATTTTTCTCCATTGATTCATTAATTCATAAAGGTCATTAATAGGTATTTTAATTTTAAACTTTCATTGCATCCTTTCTCCCTCCTCCCCAGTACTGACACTGAGCTACATCCCCAGCCCGTTTTGTTTTTCATTCTGAGACAGGCTCTCAGGGTCAGGCTCGGTTCAGCCGGACTCTCCCAGCACCGAACCTGTTTGTCAGCAGCAGCACTGTTCCCAGAGAAAACCCAGCTCAGCAGGCAAACACTGAATGTGGTAAAAAGAGATAAGATGGAACACGGAAACTTCCAAGAACCAGCACATCTGAAATCATTCAACATTTATCCTGGATACCCCAAGAACTGTGACCACCGAGGCACCTGACTTTTGGAGAACTCTGATCTTCCCACTTAACATTCCTTGCCTTCTCTGAGTCCTATAAAGAAGCCTGCTCCTCTTTGTTCACTACAGATGGTTTTTCCACCTTCGCTCTGCCTGCACCAAGGCATTAAGTCATATGCTTCATTGGCCTTACAAACCCTGGTGACTGATCTCTGTGTCGTGTCATTTGTACACACTCACTAAGTGGCTGGAACTTGCAATCCTTTGTCTTAGCCTCCTAGAATGAGGGGGTTACAGGAATGGGCTATTGCCTTGCTTAGTTTTAAATTTCTTTGACAAGCGGCAGCTGATTTTGATGTATTATCTTTTTTGTATTATATTCTGACTGCATTTTTGCCAATTAAAAAAGAATTTTTCCTCAAGCTCATGAATATCGTGAATGTGGTGGGCCTATAATTTCCTTCAGCTTGTTATTCATGACCGCTTTTCAATCATTATCTTTTTAGTCCTTGAAAAAGTATATATAATATTGAAATTATTGGTCCATTGACTTTAAATGGAACTTGCCTATGAAATTATCTGGACCTTCTGTGTGTGTGTGTGTATGCATGTGTGTGTGCTTGCATGCACATGTTGATGAGAGAATATTTAAATATTTGCTCAATTTTTATAACAAAAAAGGTTGACCTGAGGCTTTCTTTCGTGACATAGTTTTTTTCAATAGATTTTTCTAGAAACACATCCGCTATGCTTGTTTTAAATTAGTTTGCATAGAATTATTTATGGGACTTGTTTCTCAAAATTCCTACTCTATCTTTCATGATGACTCTTTGATTGTACTTAATAATGTTTCTTTTATTAACCTAAGTTATTTAGTCAGTTTAATGTTGATTTCTCTGTTACTTCCCATCTTATTTGACTGTACAAGGAAAATCTTGTTCATGCTAACTCTTCTTTTTTCCTTTGTTCTGTTTTCAGTCAATTGCTATCTATGTAATTTTAAATAATATGTAATTTTAAATAATGTAAGATAAAATTACTTTATTGTTTTTTAGTGGTATTCTGTCAAGTTGCCATCAGTGTTAACTGAGAAATATGACTTGAGATAATGACCCTTCCCAATGATGTTCCTCAAAATGCTGCTTACAATTTACTTTCTAAGTCACCAGCAATATCCTATGTTCCCTTACCCTGTGTCTCTTTTTAAAGCCATTCAGATACAGTTCATCACAATGAAAGTTTCCATCTATTTAAAGGCAGACTACACAGAATCCAACTCACTAGTCATGTTTTAACACCAGTTTTACCTCTGCAGTCTCTGGTTCCTCCTTTCTAGTGTGGGAATGCAGCTCATCTCACAAGACTTTTCAGAGATGAAAATTAGGTGGTGATTGCTAGTGTGACCGTCATAGAGTAGGTGTTCAGGAAATGCTGCTTTCTGCTCTGTATGTTACGATTTACGCTATTGGAACATGCTGACTTTTCTGTTGAATGATTACAAAATATGGCCATGTACACTCTCAGGTACTTCCTAATCTAGCCCAGTAAGTAATTTAGTTAACCTAAATTACTAGGATTAAGTGAGGAGTGCATATATATTTTATTAGGTAAGAGAAAAATAAACAGAATGGCTTATACTTCCTTTGGTGTTGCATGTGCCTTTGAGAATCAAATGAAAATCAGGGACACTCTCTTCCCCAAAAGGAAAATTCACATATTCTCTTTAGATAGAATTCTATATTGGATATATTGAGATTAGAGACTTTTGAAGAATATTCATGAACTGAGAGTTAAAAATCCATGTTTTCAAAAGTTACAATTTCCGCACTATTATCCAAATGACATATTTTTGACAGCACCAAAATTCCCACTGTGTGCAGGCTAATACACCCCAAGTTAGAAGATGAGCTTGTGATGGACAGATAGATTTTTTTACTTTCTTATTCCTTCTAGTATCCTCTTTATTCTGAAAAGGAACTGGAAACAGCTTACAAGCTTAAGTAAAATGGAAAAACATTTTCACGTCCTATGATGTTATGAGGAATGTGCCCTTTGTGATACCCTACTTAATCTTACATCGAAGCCCTTTAGTACTTTGAGAATTATCTGTCTTTGCTTTACTTAGCATTCCAGTTTATCCTGAATGATTTTGTGTATAAGCCGTTATAAGGCAAGAATGTGTACGGCATGTTAATACGAGGGGAATACCCTTTATCTTTGTTTCAGAAACTTGAGAGAGACAGAAAGATATTGAAAGACAGACACAGAAAGAGAAGGATAGAGTGACAGAAAGAGCTAAAGAAAATAAAAGAGACAGAGACAGGGATATAGAGAGACAGGCAGAGAAAACAATAGCTTTATCTTTTGAACTAATACTCAGAGATATTAAAAAGTCAGAATCCAAAATGTTCTCCAACAGCTAAAAATGATGGGATCTATAAAAAAAGAAAACTTCAGAAGAAATAATCTTAAAGACTTGATTTAAAAAAATGGTTAATTTTTTCCCATTCTGTGTGTTGTCTTTTCACTATATTGGTAATTTCCCTTGTTGTGCAAAAGTTTTGCTTTTTAGTGTGATGTGATCCTAGTTACTGATTCTTTCTATTATTTCCCATTTGATTGGAGTTCTGTTCATGAACACTTTGCCCACACCTGTGTCTTCAAGAGTTCTGCTTATTCTCTTTCCCAGCAGATTTAGTGGTTCTGTTTCAATATTTAGATCTTTGATCCATTTCAATTTTAGTTTAGTGCATAGTGAAAGACATGGGTCTCATTTTAGTCTTTGGCATATAGAAAGTCAGTTTCTCCAGCACCATTTATTAAAGAGGCTATCTTTCACCCCAGTGAATGTCTTTGGCTCCTTCATTAAAGATAAGCTGGCTGAATGTGTTTGGAGATGTTTCTGCACATTTTAATCTGTTTCATTTACCCTCAACCTATTTTTTGCCAATACCATGCTATTTTTATCTCAGTAGGTCTGTAGTATAATTTCAAGTCATGGATTGTGAGCCCCTTGCCTTACTTTTGTTGTCTAGGGTTGCTTTTGCTATTCTAAGCCTCTTCCTGTTCCAAATAAATTTTAGGAATGTTTTCTCTAGTTCTGTGAGATATACTAATGGTTTTTTGATCGGGATTGCATTAAATCTGTATAACAATTTTGGGAGTGTGGCTATTTTCACTATCTTGGTTAGTCCTACCCATGAGCAATAGATACCTTTCCATTTTTTGTTATCCTCTTTGATCTCCTTTTTCAGAGCACTGTAATTTTCCATGTATAGATATTTTACTGCTTTTGTTAGATTGATTTCTAAGAAATCAGACCTTCAAAATTTATTTTTTTTTATTTTTTTTTTATTTTTATTTATTTTTTTTTATTTTAGAAACATAAAAGTACAAAAACATATTGACAAACAGATACCCATTATCATAGAAAATAGTACAATCACAACTAATCTATAGACAAGGTGATATGGTCTCAACAGTAGTTGTTGCTTTATCCATTGATATCTTCGAATTGTAGATGTATGGACCCATATACAGACATGTAAATTTAGT
>PVLD010012138.1:35231-62102 GCA_004027595.1 Dinomys branickii | reverse complement strand
AAATTCCCTACTATCTTATCTATAATTTGGTATTTCCTTTAATGTTTTTGTGTTAACTAATGTGAAGATAACTATGTAATACAACATCCAGTTCTAATTCCCTACTATATTCTGTATAACTTTATATTTTCTGTATTGTTTATGGCTTTTCTGGTTCATATGTCTCCATTCTTTTGTCTTTAAAATAAAATTTAAAAAATAAATAAAAACACAGGTAATTATCTTATAAGAAAAAAAAAGTTTACTTACATGAACAGGTCACTAATTATTGGCACATAATCACAGAGATGCACTTGTGGATTATCTACCATACAATTTTTTCTCTCAGTGAAGAGTAAAGCTTGCAAAAATATGAGGCTATTATTCACATTAGAAAATGTAGTGAGAATACTTTAAAGATTGATAAATGTGAAGGGAATTTTTGTTTCTTTTTTTAATCTTTTAAATTTCATTTTACACGTTTGGAAAACATTTGAGAGAAAATAGATTCAAAGAATTAAAAACACATTATTACTGTGCATATTTTGGTTTTTATAATATTTGAGCTCAAATCAAAGTACTGAACATTTCAAATTTACAATATCTCATCACACTGCCATTTTCCTGTTGATTGTTACTCATAACACCATCCTATTTATTTTTATTGTGTGCTATAAATGTATAATTACTACAGTTTAACCTCTCTATAAAGATGTAATTCAACAAATTACTCTAGCTGTTTAAATGCATGCTAATCAACAAAAAATTATTTAGGTAAAACAAAATTAAAACAAGAAATAGAAAATAAACAACTTCTCGGGGGGAAAATTCATATATTAATTCTATTGCTACAATAAGTCATAAACACAACTAATTTAGGAACCCCCTTCTTCCGATTCAGATTTTAGATGTGGCCAGAATTGGTCCAATATGTATTTTAACTCTATCCACATAATACTTCTGTCCCTATTTCAATTATTCATTCAATAATCCATTCATTCTCTCATTCATATGATAGATGTTTACTCATGGTCATAATTTTCTCATGAATAGTTAAGAGTTGAAAATCCAGGGATTGATCAAAACCTATTCTTGACCTTGAGATGCTGAGTGACTCATTTGCAAGAAGTTATTTACCTAAATACAATAATTCAAAGTTTTAAAAAGATGTAACCATTTTAAAGCTATGTCAGTTCAGGTCACTTCAGCACTTAAAACTCAAACTCCTAATAGATTTATGTTCAAATCCAAATTCTTAGCCTTGCCTTACACAACTATCCACATTTGGGCTGCTCTTGGGCTGTCACCCACCTTCCCTGATTTTCTTTATCTACTGTTGAAGCCAGGGCAAAGATGTTTATCTTAAAAGATCTCAAACATCTCTGACCTTAGGGGCTATGGCTTTGCTTTGTTCCGTTTACCTGGAAATCAGGCTGTTGTATCACCAACACTCAAAGGTCCACAGGAGTCACAGATTCTAGGCAGCACTTCGCACAACTTCCATATGAATCTAAAAAATTAAATCACAAACAGATCATATCTTTTCATAAAAATATAATCAAAGCATTCATGACCAAGAATTTCATGAGAAGTAAATCTTGATTATGACTAAAAATGTTATAAAAGCAAAGACCTATCCATTGTAAACTGCAGGAAACATTTTAGTACATACTGAAACGCAGGCATCTCAGTGCAACTCCATCTTTTTATTTCTTTATTTATTTTAAAGAAAAGAAAAATAATGAAAACAATCGTATAAAATTTCAGAAGGTTTAAGGATGACTGGTTTGATCATTACTGCATGTCTCTCTTTGCTTTCCTGGGAAAGCACTTTGAAGATATCAACACATAATACAACTATTGTTAATTTCCTACCACTTTGTCTGTAACTCTGTATTGTTTGTTTTGTTCTTATGCTATTTTGTAAATGGATGTCTGTTTGTTAATATGTTTTCTTACTTTATTCTTAAGATAAAAAAAATTTCAGAAGGGGATTGTAGGAGAGTAACAATGAGTACTGCATTGCATAATGTTATCTTCAAAGTAGCAGCTCCTCTAATTTGTGGAAAATTAAGCACTTGATACAAAAATAAAATTTTCTTTGTAATAAATTTGATCTAAATTCAACCAAGAATCTAAAAAAGTTATCAGTTATCAATTATCTGTTATTTCTATTGCTTCAAATGTGCAAAAATTTCAAAAAAAAGATTTGAAATGTCCTGATCTGTTTAAAAGCTGCCATCAGTAGCTTGCTGCGCATTCATATGCTTTTTGGTGTCATGAAAAGATAGTGAAAGTGCTTCTCCCACAGAGATGAGGTTTTGTAAAAACAAAATTGATCCAACATTTTTCCTTTTCATAACTGCTTAAATAAACAGCTATTCAAAAACACAAGTACAACCACTTGGTGTTTGACTACGCTCTACTTAATAACTAGTTTCATAACTTGAGGAAAATCATTACATTTATACACTTAAGAAATGATATCTTCTTACATATATTTGAGATAGCTTATAGTATTAGTTCATTGAATAGAGACAGAGAATTATCGCAAAAATGAGGGCAATACACCACCCAGAAGATGTAAGATTTTTAGTTTTTTTATTATTATTTTAAAGAAAAATAACAATATAACAATAATGAAGACAAAAACAAAACAACATAAAAACAACAGACGATTTCAAAAAAAGATGATAGGAATCAGCAACAGTTGTTATATTACATGATGTTACCTTCAACAAAGTTGCTCAGATTACCAAGACTTTGACTTTTAATAGGGAAAAAAAAACATGTTAGGCACCTTGAGAACACAGTTTTCTCACTGAAATGGAGTGTATGATTGATACCAAGGAAAGAGAGATCATTGCCCCTGTGTCAATTCTCACTAGTTCAAAGAAGCAACTGCACTGTGTGAAGATGGTTTGCAAACCATGTGTGGTTCATAGGGCTCAATGCCCAGAAAGTGGTGTGAGGTCTGCCAGTGTCAGAACAGTTGCAAGTGGAAGCAGATGTGTTGTGTATTGGGCATTTTGAAACAAGATTATAGTTGTCATTGACTGGATTAAGTGTCTTCATTGTTCTTGCAAAATTTCTAGTGCAGTGCTCTTTGCAAATAATGAAATACTCCCTGATCTTCCGTGGAAGGACATTGGCACCGCTGGATTGGCTTCTTTCTCACTTGTGCCCTCCTCACTTCTCTTTTCAGGTGTCTAGTAATCCCGAGCATGGTCTTTCACCTCTCTCAGCCAAGCATCTGACAAGGAAGAAAAACTTCAGGTGAGTAATTATGCAGTAATTATGCACCTACTTCTTTGATAAGCACTATTAAAGAAAAGCAGCACACAGCCAGGCTGTCCTGGTCCATCCTGGAAAGTCCAAGAACTGTTGCTTCACCTCATCAACTGAACTGGAGAGATCAAGAGATCGTAATTTTTCTCTGAATCCACAGATACTTATTTCCCTGCGTGATGTGTTACTGAATATTTATGTATTGACATATTTCAATCTACCATTACCTATAAGATCTCTACTCTGTTGAAATACTAAGCAATATTTTTATTGATGGGCTATTTATTGACAGTAGCAATAGGCAAACATGCTTTATCTTCATACAGACTTAATACTCTGAAAGTGATAGTGAAGATACTGTTCTATTCTATGTATGGCAGTTTGGATACTGTGGTAGTTGAGGCTGCTAATTTATAAATGTACACAAATTAATTACCTAAAGACTTTGCAGAACTAAATTGATATATCAAGATCTAAGAGTGGCCAAGCTTCTAAAAAACTGTCACTAATCTGATAACTTTTTGTTGCTAGTAAATGGAAACAGTTCTTGAAAATTAAAAAGAAAATTTCTTTATCAGTAAAGTCAGTGCAAAGGATGAGCGAGTTTTCAAGACATATTGCCTTACTACAGTGTCAAAATCCTACATCCTGCAGATGCCTTGAATGTGAGACTCAATATGTGAACTGAAGAATTGCTTATATTCAAATAGAGGAAGTAGTCACAGCTGAGTTTTTCTTGTAGGAATTTAATTCAAAGTCTATATTTTCAAGTTAGTGATCTTTAAAACAGAATTTGAAACATTTTTACATTTTTTTGCATAGTTTTGTTTTCCTAAACTTTTTCTCAAGCATAAGTTCTATGGATCTTAAGTTACCACACATTTTAGCTGTTAGACGGCATTATATTTCATCGATTAGAAAGATGATTTATCTTTGCCCCCTCCCTTGGGATGTTGACAGTTCTTTTCTACTTTAAAATGCTGTGCAATAAAAAATTCTTATACACGTCCTACACACAACTAGTTTCTCTAGTGTGGAAACACACAACTAAACCTAACAAAAAATACCAGAAAATAAGTTGGAAAAGGAAAGGCACAGTAGGATACAACTGACATAAATTGTATGTCATTAAATTTTATAGAGATATAGATTTCATTGAAGAAAGGGACAGTAGTGCTTGGAATAATTTATTGTGGCTTCAGGATGGCAGTTATCTTTGGGGAGTTAAGGAGGAGGACAAAAGAATAGCTGAGAAGCTTAGCTGTATTTTTGTTTTTTTTTCTTTTAAAGTAATGTAAAATAAAAAGGAGAAGTGATAATGTCTATTTATTCTTGGTGAAATCCATATATCTACTTTACAGCTTACTGTACTACTTTAAAAATTTTAAAACTAGTCTCAAATTCATTTTTTACACGAGAAGGGTCTATTAGAGATAGGTACAGGACACACTCGAAAGTGGGCTGCCAGTGCTCAGAGAAATGTGGCACCTCAAAGCCTATAAACAGTTTAAGGCTCACATACATAATTGACTCATTGGAAAGAGTTATTTATAAGATTTTTAATGCACCCATGACAAATATATACAATAGAAATAGTCACATAGTTAAGAAGTTAAACAGCACTGAATTCTGAATAGTATCCTCCAAAATGTGTCGCCAGGTAATTCTGATTTGAAAATAGGGTCATTGCGAATATACCCGGTTGAAATTTGGTCCTGCTAGATTATGATGGACCCTAAATCCAGACATAACACTTAGAGAAAGCACGCACAGAGAGCAAAGGCGGCTGTGTGGAGGTGGAGGTGGAAGCTGGAGTGATGCTGCCGTAAGTTGGCAAAACCTCAAGGATTGTTGGTTAACGATGATTAGATAGGAAGCAACTCAGCAGGACTCTTACCTAGAACCTAAGGAAGGCGCATGGCCCTGCCGAAATCTTGACTTTGGATTTCTATTCTCATGATCTGTGAGAGAATCCAAATTAGTTGTCTTAAGGTACACTGCTTGTAGAAATAGATTACTACTGCAAAAATAATACAAGTACTTTCCATTTCAGCTCCTTGGTGGTTGGATCTGGGGCCAGGGAGCCCGCAGGAAATCGCAGGGTTGAGGGAACTGACTCTCAAACACCCCTTCAACCCAAAGCATGTCCTCTCCAGGTGCAGCTGGGCAGGTAAGAGGCCACACTTCCCTAAGGTAGGAAAGTGTCAAGGGGTGTCACTATTCCTCATGAAATAGAAACAGGTCCAGAATAAAACACAAAAAAAGTTCTGAGCCAATCTGGTGAGAAATACATACATGCATTTTCTAAAGGTAAAACACCAAGAGCTGATTTATAACAGCTGACTAGGGTTTTTAATTTGCTGGGATTTAGTTTCTTCATAGAGAATTGTTATGGTTGATACATTTGTGTCAACTTGGGGAATCTAGAGGTTTAGCTGAGTGAGTCAGGAGGAAACTGGGGTGCTTACTTTGTAAACATCCTGAGCCTGTGGAAGAGGAGGGCATGGAGATTGTGTGAGAGGTTCACGCCCCCTGGGTGGAGGTAAACTGTTTACAATGTAGGGGAGAAAAGGAGGCTGCTTGCAGCCATTCTCCCCTTTTGCTTGCGGCTTTTGCTGTGCTCTGCTGCCGTGAGCAGTTTGCCCTCTGCCATGTGCCATTTTGCCTCAGAACCAGGCAAGTAAGGACTAAAACCTCCACAGACTGTAAGCTAAATAAACCTTTCCTTCCTTTAATTTGGGCATTGGATATTTTGTCTCAGCAACGAGAAAAAAGTAACCAAGAAAAGAATATATTCTCATCAAGACTAAGTGAAATAAAATGGAAGGATCTTGGTACAACAACAAAATCCAGGTTCCTCTCCCCACATAAAAGGCAAAGCCATGGATTTGAAATGAAAGGGAAGAGACCATGCATCAGTCTGAAATCCATACATGAGTCAGTCTGTCTGTGTCTGCATCTGTGTCTGTGTTTCTGTCTGTTTCTCTCTCTGTCTCTATCTCTCTCCTTCTCTCGCTCCCCCCATGAGTTAAAAGTACTGAGAGTGGGTTGCATCTTCTGAAATTAGAAGGTTGAGGTGAAGGTCTAATAATCAGTTACGTAGGAACTTAATACATTCTAGTTCTTCAAATTTTCAAGGTAGTCATCAGTGGGTGGGCTGCTACTACCATTTATTGCAAGAATATAACCTTAGCGCAAGCCTGGGTATTCACACTGTGATGCCATAAACCAACAGTCCCTATGTATGTGTAACCACTTACTAGCATTACGTGTTAGAGTTATCAATACAGAATTACAGAGGGATGGCTTGCCTTCCTTGTATTTGTAAGATAAGCTACTCTAATGTTAAAAGAGAAAAAACAATATGAATCTTCAGGCAGGCAATTTTGAAACTGAGTAAGAACCATTTAGGCAGGCACACTCAATCTGCTGATACTCTTGCTAACCGCTGCCCTTTAATCCATCTACTGTTCAAATTACATACCTCGCAGCCATTCGGCAACTGCTAATCACACTGCCTCATCTTCCCACTGCCAGAGCAGTTAATTATCTCCCTGCAGGTTTGAGTGTCTGAGGAGATGGGAAGGAAGATTTATAATTGTGCACTGAAGTAAAGCAAGTTTCTTAAACATCCTTTGCTCGGCATTTACAATTTCTACACCATTTAGATTTGCAGCTATCTGATAAAACAGAAAACCTCATTTGTTTCACAGTCCTGGTGGTGGCATCAGCATCACGCTTTCAGCTGGGTAAAAGGGAAACAAGAAACAGGTCTTATGAATCCAAACAGCTCTATAAAATCTGAAAAGAATATCAGAAATTCCATAGGATAAAATGCACTGTGTTATCTTAAAAGAGGTCAAAACTGAAAGAGTTACTAAAAAATCTCAATGTTCTTTGACAGTAAAGTTCATAACAGTCATGTGTCACTTAATAACATGGAAGCAGGCAGAAAAGTGTCGTTTAGGGTGCGCATGGTGGGTACATCATGGATCAGTGCGCTTGCCCAGACCTTTAAGGTCTGAGTCATGGGGCCACTCTGATGCTATCATTTGCCATAGTAAACATGATATGTATTAGACAGCTGCTGGTGTCACACTGAATACAGTTTTATACTAAGCTTTTACCTTTATAACTAAAATAAGGATACAAAATATTTTTATCAGTACATATTTAATGTAAGCTAGTACAACCACAATGGAAATTAGTGAGATGAGGCCTCAAATAACTGAAAATATTAATTCCATTTGACCCAGTTATGGCATTTCTGGATATCTTCTCAAAAGAGTTAAAGACATCATACTAAAGTGATATATGCACATCGTGTTTATACAGGGATACCTGCATACAACTCACAATAGCTAAGTCCTAGAAGTGACCTTTTATGTCCATCAACAGATGAACAAATAAGAAGATTGTGGCATATATAAGCACAGAGGATAAAAAGTGTTTTATACTAAAGATACCAATTGCTAACAGTTGTTATTACCAAGTATATACTATTCACAATTATTTGTTCTATACTTTTCTAAGACACAGCACAGTAAGTTTGTTCACACAAGAATCACCAAAATCTGTGAATAATACTGTTATGGTTGATACATTGTGTCAACTTGGAAAATCTGGAGGTTTAACTGAGTGATTCAGCAGGAAGCTGGGGTGCTTACTTTGTAAACATCCTGAGGCTGTGAAAGAGGAGGGCATGGAGATTTTGTGAGAGGTTCACGACCCCTGGGTGGGCGTCGGCTGTTTACAATGTAAGGGAAAAAAGGCTGCTTGCAGCCATTCCTCCCTTTTGCTTGTGGTTTTTGCTGTGCTGTGCTGCCCTAAACAGTTTGCCCTCTGCCATGTGCTACTCTGCCTCAGAACCAGCCAAATATGGATTAAGACCTCCACAAACTGTAAGCTAAATAAACCTTTCCTTCCTTCATTTTTGGCGTTGGGTATTTTGTCTCAGCAACAACAAAAAAATAACCAAGACAAATACCTTGCACTATGAATTATTATTATAATTACACTACTATTATAGGAATCTTTCAGCTTCATCTTGATCTTACGAGACCACTATCAAATATGCCAGCAATGATGGAATTCATTCTTGACCAAAATGTGGGTGTGTGGTGCGTAACTGTGCTTTTATATTTACACTATCACTTATGAATCTCACAAGTTTTTCAATCTGACAGGTAGGGTACTCTAATCATCCCCACCCCTTCCTTTATATAGAGTATGTACCACTTAAATAGGACATTTAGGGATTTTTTTCCAAATTATTGTCACCTTTAACTCCAACTCTCTTTTGCTTGAATACTTTCTCAGTTTTTTAGGAAATTAACAATGATTGTTATATTGCATATTATTGTCTTCAAAGTAGTTGTTCAGATTACCAGATATAGGCATGCAAAATTGATCAAACAGTGAAGCATAATCTGTGTTCTTTTAAATAAACCAATAGAAATTAGTGGTACAATTAACTTAGCTATCTTGTGTATACATACATTTTTCCCTTCCTTCTTTCATTTTTCTTTTTCCCATCTCAGTTGTTCCTTCCTTTTTCTTTTCCATTCACTATATCTATTGTAACTTTTGGGTTTTATTTATTCTTACTCTAGGGAGGCAATATGATGTTTACACATGCAAGTCTGATATATTTCACTTATGAGTATGGTCACTGGTTGCATCCAGTTACCTATAAAAGCCTAGAGATTATCTTCCTTTATAGCAGATTAATACTCCGTTTTATAAAAATACCACTTCTTTGTTATCCATTTCCAAGTTGATGGACATTTGGGTTGTTTCAAAGATTTGGCTATTACAGATTGTGCTGCTATAAACATGGGTGCACATATATCACTGTGGTATATTGATTTTAATTCTTCTGGTAAAATACCCAGAAGGAGAATAGCTGGTTAAAATGGCACCTCTAACCCTAGTTTGGGGAGGAATCTCCACACTGATTTCCCACTTCTCCAGCAGTGGAGAAGGATTCTTTTTTCCCCACAGTTTTGCCAGCATTTGTTATTGGTTGATTTCTTGATGGTAGTCATTGTCACCTGGGGTGAGATGGAGTCTCAGTGTTGTTTTAATTTGCATTTCTCAAGTGACCAATGATAAACAGTTTCCAAAATATTTATTTGCCATTTGTATTTCTTCATCTGAGAAGTATGTATCCATCTCAGATGACCATTTTTGGATGGGTCTTTGAATTTTGGAAGTCTGATTTTTAAAAAATTCTTTATATGCTCTAGGTAGAAGTCCTTTGTGAGACAGTTGGCTAAAAATTTTACCCAATTCATGGATTTTCTTTTTCCTCTATTTCTGATTTCTTTTGATGTGCAAAAACTTTTCAACAAGATGAGATCCCAGTTGTTGATTCTTTGAAGTAATTCCCATGCTGTTTGGGTTTTGTTCATGAAGTCTCTGCCTACCCCAGTGTCTTCAAGATTTCTACCTAGTTTCTATTCCAGCAGCTTTAGTGTTTCTGCTTTAATATTTAGATCATTGATCTGTTTTTACTTTAGTGTATGGTGATAGACATGTGTCTAGTTTTAGTCTTTGACATGTGGAAAGCCAGTTTCCCTGGCACCATTTATTAAAGAGGCTGACCTTTTGATAAAGTCCAACACTCATTCATGATAAAAACCCAACAGAAAATCAAAATGGAAGGTCTTTACCTCACTCTGATGAAAGCCATCTGTAACAAACCAACAGCCAACAGCATACTAAATGGACAAAAACTGAAAGCTTTCACTTGAAAATCAGGAACAAGACAAGGATGTGCCCTATCAACATGGTATTCAATATAGTACTGGAAACATTAGCCAGAAAATTAGACAAGGGAGAGAAATAAAAAGAAGGATAGGAAGGGAAGAAGTTAATTTATCATTATTCTCAGATGACATGATACTCTACATGGAAGACCTCAAACAATCTACCTAAGACTCCTGGAGTTAATAACTAAATTAATTAGCATAGCTGTTGTATTACATATGTGGAACCATCCCTGCATTTCTGGGATGAATCCCACTTGCTCCTGATGTATAATCTTCTTGATGATTTGCTGCATTCTGGTTGCTAGTATTTTACTGAGAATTTTTGCATCTATATTCATTAGGGAGAAATTCCTGTCATTCAGTTTGGAAACCCTGTATCATTTTTAATGTTTTTGTCTCTTTTTGTTTTTGTGTATGTTGTGTTATCTTGTTACTTCTTTATTCTCTTTAATTAGCATAGCTGAATACAAAGTCAACACTCAAAAATCAATAGCATTCCTTTACATAAACAATAAATTTACTGAGACAGAAATTAGGGAAATCACATCCTTCACCATAGCATCCAAAAAATGAAATACCTAGGAATCTATCTAACAAAGGAGGTAAAATATCTATACAGTGAAAATTACAGTACTCTGATGAACGAGCTCAAACATATTTTAGAAAATGAAAAGGTATTCCTTGCTTCATGGGTAGGAAGAACCAGTGTTGTGAAAATGGCCATACTCCCAAAATTGTTCTACAGATTTAACGCAATCTTGATCAAAATACCATTAGCATACCTCGCCTAGAGAAAATATTCCTAGAATTCATCTGGAACCAGAAGACAACTAAAATAGCAAAGGCAATCCTCAGCAACAAAGGCAAGGCAGGAGACGTCACAATCCCCGACTTGAAAATATACTTGAATCCTTTCTGAACACACTGCTGCTTTTTTTAATTTTATTAACTCTTGAAATTCTGTGGCACGTGGTATCTGTATGTCATTTATTACCTCTTTTTTTTTACTTTTTAAAAAGAGAATAAAACATACAAAATAACAACATAGACAAAAACAAAACAACACAGAAACAATTAAAATGATAACAGAGCTTCAAAACCAAATGATAGGAATTAACAGTGCTTGTTATATTACATATTGTTGTCTTCAATGAAGTTGCTCAGGTTACCAGATGTAAGCATGCAAGATTGATCAAGCAGAGAATAAAAGGTAATAAAAAATTAGAAACAATACAGAGCTTCTCTAAATATTACCTCTTCTTTCATGCAAACTTAAGGTTATATTCTCAGTCAGATTTTTCAGTATAGGAAAAATGGAAATAATCTTATCTTCTTTTTGGGATGCAACGTTTTATTTTTCATATGCAAGTAAGAAAATAATGCTGTTCTTCTAAAAGCTGTCCTACTTAGCATCAGAAGATACTCTAGAAAAACCTATCTAAAAATATTTTTTAATTTTTTACTTTTTGCCCAAGTCCTTATATGTCCGTAGATCTTGTACCTATACATTGCAATCCAACTTAATTGTCCAAATAGCACAAATGTTCATCTAAAACAAGAATATTTTATTTCTTGGTGTAATTTAAGTTCCTGGTAGGCACACTGGATCGTGGAGATATTGGCACCACAGGCTGCTGGTCCTCCACAGAGGATAGGTTTCAGGGGAGAGTTAGTGTCCAAATGGGGACGCCTGACACATGCAAAGCGTAGATTCAAAGTGACAGAAGAGATACTAAAGACTAAGCACTGGGCTCAGAAGTCTGCAATGTTTGACTCCCCTTGGGGAACCACTGCCTCAGTGTTTTCCTCTAAACGACGTTTAATTGCCTTTTACTAGTTTGTTAGTCTTAGATGTTCTGAAGCGTTATGATTGTGAAGACAAAGGCATGGAAATTTCCTAGGGACACAATTTACAGCATGCGTGTGTGTGTAGTGCACCCTATCCTTCTACAGGTTGCTGCCCTGGGTGAACTCAGGTTGACTTACACAGAATATGTTTTTGAAAAATATCATCTTTTGAAGAATTGCCCAAAAATATGATGAAAGCAATAGCTCTGTGGTTTCACTCATTCTTTATATGCAAATTGTGGTTCTTCCCTGTATTTTAATACAGATCTTGGGCAAATGAGGCAAATGTCTTGTACCTCAACTTACCCAACTGTAACAATACACACAAAGCTTAAATTAAGCAAGAAAATAATGTGCTGAGAAGTATGCCTGGCACATGCTCAGTACTCCATGCAACATTTGTTATTGTCTTTGTTGTAAATTACAGGGATGAAATCGCCCTTAGACTTGTACTACCAGCGATTTGAAGTATTGTGTAGTCCTAGCTCAACATCAAATAAGAAGGCTTAAATTTTTAGGGTGAAAACCATGATTCATATTTCACAGGACTATTGGGCCACTGAGAAATAAATGTATGAGAACACAGAGAGAAGTACCAGGAAAATCAGTCACTCACATATTCATTCAGATGGGATTTAAAGAGAAATGTCTGCATGTTTAGAGACTTATGTGGTAGAAGACTGGAATGACTGCTGTATTTTTATTGTTTAAGCCTGTGGGTGTATGCATTTGTATAGTGGGTTTACGTTTTTCTAGTAGCTCTAAAAATGCATAAAATATTTCTCTCACCTGCCCCATTTTTTTCTTTTTGACAATCTCTATTTTGTGTTTCTCTCTTTGTCCCTATTTCCTTTCTCCAGTCTCATAAATAATATGGTGCTTTTCTGTGTTGTAAAGGAGCCATGAGGATTTTAAACCAAATTGATACAGCTGTAAAGGATGGATTGAAAGGCAAGAGAATACCTGTGACTTTAGCTTGAAAATATGTGTTGTTTTACTGCATAGGTAGAGGAATCTTTGATTGAGGTGAAACGTGGGAAAAAAACGGGAACTTTCATGAGTCTCCTGGGCAGAGGCGAAATTCAGTGGAGAGAGTATTCCAGTGGATGAATGGGAAGCAGACAGCTTGTTAAAATATTAGAGTAAGATACGTACTTTGACCCCCCCGGTAGAGATGGAATGAGAGCAAGGTCTCCAAATTCTTTCACACCCAATCACTCACACATGCATGCACTCATTTTAAGCATGTCCATGTTTCCATGGCAATGGGAAATGTGAACTGGTGGGTGGGATTCAAGGAGTAGTGGGCTTTCTCTTCTCTGAGAATGCCCTGCTGAGGCTACGGGCGGAGAAAGGAGCTCAGGGCTTAATCTTCACAGTCCACATCAGTGATCCCCTCCTGGATCACTGCTGAGGTCTCCATCTTGCCCCATGCCATCATGTTCTGGGTCTTTCCATTTCACAGTGTCTGAGTGTGGGGTCTTCAGTCTCAGCTCTGCTGAAGACCAGCGTAGTGTATGATACTATTAAAAATGCCAAACAATAGGCATTTGTGCAAGGAAGATGTAAAAATGGGCAATAATGGGCAAAAGATTCTCAGTATCATTATCCTTTAGGGAAAAGTACAAGTTTCCACTTTATACCCACTAAGAAAACTAGAAGTAGTCAGGTAATGAGCATTGGTGAAGATATGGAGAAGTTACCACCCTCAGACACTGCTAGTGGGGATATAAAATGATGGCTACATGTTAGAAAATAGTCTGGCCATAATAAAATGATTAAACACAGAGTTTCCTTGTTTTTTAAAGAAAGCTCACTGCAGAACTTCAGCCACTCTTGAGCCTGGAAGTTGAGCTCAGATTTATCTCAGTAATTATCATTTATCCAGGCAATTCCATTCCAGCGCATTTCACCCAAGAGAAATGAAACATTTATTCACATCAAACCCTTGTACATAAATGTGATAGCAACACTATTAATTCTAATCAAAAGTCTGAAACCACCCAAATATCATCAAAAATCAAATGGATAAACAAAATATATCCATAGAATGGACTATTACTGATCCTAAAAAGAAATGAACTCCTAATATATGCTACAACATGAACAAGCCTTGAAAATATATTAATTTGAAGAATCTACTCACAAAAGATGGAGTGCTATGTATCATTCAGTGTTTTGTCATTGTGACAAAATACCTAACTCATCCAAACAACTTAAAGGAGGGTAGGTGTATTTTCACTGTTTCAATCCACGGTAGCTAGCACTGTTGCTTTCAGGCCTGTGGCAAGACAGAAATAGATGGTAAAATGGTGTGGGGGAAGCGAGCTGCTCACCTGGTGGTCATCAGAGAGTGGAGAGGGAAAGAGCCAACAGGAAAGGAGCCAGGATCAGACACAGTCCTCAAAGTCATGTGTCTGTGGCCCACTGCCTTCAAGGTTCCCATCTCTTGTTTCCATCACCTCCCACAATGCCATTGAACTATAATCTCGTCAATAGGGTAATCCAGGTGAAGTTGGAACCTGTGTGATCCAATCACTGCCAAAGTCCATTACTTGGCATTCAAGACTTTAACACCTTGAGATTTTTGGAAGTACATTTTGGATCCCAACCGTAACAATATATGACTCCATCCATGTCAAAGTACAGAAAAAAGAAATTCTATAGAAACAGAAAGTAGATCACTGGTGGCTTAGGGCTGAGGGAGGGAATGAGGTAGAGTACAGGGTTTCCTTCTGAGTTCATCAAACTGTTCTGAAATTGACTGGCAATGTTTACATGTAACTGTGGATGTAATAAAAGCCACTGAATTGTACATTCTAAGTCGGTAAATTATGTAGTACATGAATTATATCAATAAAGTAATGCAACTTTAAAATTAGAAAGGAAAAGAAAGAAAGAACTATAAAGACACTATGAAAAAGTAAGATAACATTTTCAAGTTTCTTTGCAATATATAATGCAATTAAGGAAGTTCGCATTTCAATTAAAATGTATTGAATAAAATATTAAGAACAAAGAAACTATATTACAGTGATGCATGTGCACCTATGTTTATAGCAGTGCAATTTGTAATAGCTAAATCATGGAAGTAACCCAAATATCCATCCACTAAGGATTGGGTAAAAAAAACTGTGGTATTTTATATAATGGAATATTACTCAGCTATAAAAAAGAAAAATTTAGGTTTTTATAGGTAAATGGTCAGAACTAGAGACCATACTAATAAGTGAAATAAATCAAATGTACATGTGTAAGCAGCATATTGTAGCACTAGTGTAAGAACCTGAAAGTGTGAATATAAATTAGGAGGTATGATAAATGTGAAATGAAAGGAAACTGCTCAAAATTAAAGAGCAACTAGGATGAGGGGAAAGAGAAAAGGAAGAAAGGGATATTATGTATGTATGTATGTATGTATATGCAGGATAGTTAATCTAATTGTACTACTGACTTAGTTGGCTTTATTGTAGGGAACAGTTCATGATTAGCTGTTTGATCAATTTTGCATGCCTATATTTGTTTTCCTGAGTATGCAATTCGAAGATATCAATATGTAATCCAACAGCTATTGTTAATTCCCTGTCACCTTGTCTGTAATTCAGGTTTGAGTGTATTATTCTCATGCTACTTCGTGTCTGTCTGTTTGTTAATATGTTTTTGTTCTTTTACTTTTAAAATAAAATAAAATAAAACAAAATAAATTTAAAAAGAATAAAGACACTAAAAGAAAATGTCTTCTAAAATCCTCCAGGATGGTGGTACTGAAAAATGGTTCTAAACACGTAAAAAAGATTGCAGAGCTGAGCAGAGAGGCTAGTGATGGAAATCAAATGAGGCTGGCTTAGCTGTTGCTGAATCGTTGTTGCTGTGTGAGAAGGAAGCGTGTCACACAGACAGAGCACAGGGAGCAAATCAGAACCACAGTGTTTGCTGGGACCAAAGATGCTTAAGGGCAAGATGAAGGAAATGATACAATAGCTCAACAGGCAGATGACAAGCAGCACTACGGTGGCTGCGGGGGGACACTCCCAGTGCCAGAGGTCACAGAGTCAGTGGGATGGCAGGCTTCCCAAAGTCAGCATCTCACTCAGGGGCAATGGCATGGAAGGACTGTGCTCAGGTGAGGGTCACAGCATTGTTCCAGTATATTTCAGAAAACTTTTGTGGATAATTTCTTTAAATGGGCATAATAATATATTAAATATTTGGGTGAGGGTATCACACTGATCTCACCCTAAGTCTGCCAAAAGGGGACATCTTCATAACTTGTTTGAATTTTGACATATAATCCCTGGACTAAATCAATGAGAAAAAATAATATATTTTATTACAGGGACAAATACACATGGAGAAAATGCCCTAGGCCATACAGATGGAAATGTGAAAAAGTGATCCTTGTATTTCCACAGGGAAGTTCCGGAATAGTAATAGCTATTTCTCTGCCTTTCTCAGATCTTAGTAAATCCTTTACCTCAGGAAATGCTGTGCAAACTGAAAAGGGGGAAGAGTGTGAGGGATTCTCTGTACGAGCATTGATACAATGCTGGAAATTCTTCAGGTGCCATTTTGTTATCTGACGGCACAGTGGAATGGTGCAGACGGGGAAGAACCCAGCAAAGTCCAGCCTCTGGTGCGGTCCCAGACTGAATTTTAGGAGCACTACATTTTTTAGTTTTTCTTTCTTCTAATTGAACTGTTAACTGGAATAATCCACTCCCTGGCCCTGTCAGCTGAACAAGTGCTATGTAATTAATTATAATAAGAGTTTAATCATGAAAAAAATCTTCAAGGTAGTAATTATCCTCATTATTCTGAGTGCTCACCTGCATCTGAGGCATTTGGCAGTGGGTACTGTAATGGGGACGGGCTATGCATCTGACTAGCTGGAGACTGAAGTGCAGGGCTGCTGACACGCACACTTAGTTTCCATCGCCATACCAGATGTCCTAAGGAATTGGAAATACCTCTTCTAAGCAGTGTAAACTCAGAACTATGAAGGTCAGTATAGAGGATGAAGGGTGGCAATGGGCAATTCAGGGCTGACAAGACGGGAAAGGTTTGATGTAGCCTTCCATACTGAGACAATATGTCCAATTTACAATGAGTCCATTCATTTCTTAAAAGCACTTTCTAGAAGATAAATTCACCTTTTAAAAACACATTTCAGATTACATACAGTTTTCAGGGTACAACAGCAGTTCATGTTTTAATTTTTAAAAAATTGGAAAAATCAAGAGTAATGGTTAAATTTGCACATCACTTTAATGTTTTACTGCTATTCTCAGAAAACTTGGACGTGGAATACCAGTATTTCTGGTTGCAATGATAAACAAATACATTTATAGCTCACTGATTCATAAAGAGCTAGGGACCTGTGCATTATTATAAAGCTCGTAATATTTGTGTCATTCTCCAATATATTATTACCATGCATCTTATAAATCAACCACATTTTCTTGATATGTGCAGTGCATCACTGGATAGAAGCTTCCCCCACTGGGGTCCATCTCTTAAAAGTTCTATCACCTCCTAAAAGTAGCACCGTAGGGACCAGGCCTTTAAAACATGGGACTGTGGTGACATTCAAGAGCCGAATGATAGTGGTAGTTTAGTGAGAATAGTAGGCCCCAAAAAGCAAGACAAGAAGCGTATGGAACCTGAGTTTTAAAATGAGTATATAAAAGGCTGCATTGATCGGAGAAATAACATGGCCAGTGGGGATCAGAATGCTGACCCTCAGGCCCTAGAATTAATCAAATCCCTGGATTGTAGCTCTGCTACTTAACAGCAAAGCTAAGTTTGATCTCTCTAAGTCTCAATTTCTTTTAGAAAACCAACCTTCTAAAACTCTGAGGATGCTGAATAAAATAAATATCAAATGAAATGCTTGTCAGAGTCTCCGGCACATACTAGCTGCTGAAGTGTAGGTGTCGTGATTCCTTTTATGAAGACTTTTACCTTCCATCCCGTTTCTGCCCTTCTGACATTCAAGTTAAACATCGTGTCATTAAATTAACATCTGTATCCCTAAGTACTCCGTTAAAATTATATTCTGAAGGCCAGCACAATAAGCCATATCTGGAAGGCCAGGTATTTGGGAGGCAAGGTGGTAGGGTCACAAGGTTGAGGCCAATGTGGACGACATAGTGAGATCCTGTCTCAAAAATTTAAAATTAAAAACCGCTAGGGGTATAGTTCATTGTTAGAGCACCCCTAGGTTTAATCTTCCATATTTAGAATACATGTGTGAACATAAATATGTGAATAGAGATAAATATTTTGAATGGAAGTTTCAAATTTTAGTAACATGTTAGCATCATCTCAAGTATTAAATTGGGAGAAACAGGGGAAAGAACAGTGGACTAGAGCAAAATGCTGATGTTCTCTGATGGCCTTTCAACTGTGGTATACTTGGCCTTATTTTTACTATCTGTAAAATAGTGATAAAGATGCAAACTTGTCTACAAAGGAATGTGAGCAATGGCAAGCAGGAAAAAATAACAGTGAACCCTTGGTCTGTAACATGCCGCAAGGGGATATACTATTTTTTTCAGAAACTACAGCAGCAAACAATAAACTATGGCATAATTGATTAAATTTAAAAGTGGCCTGAAAGAATGGTCTTAGGCAAATGAATCTGTCATTTTGGCCTGAACCCTTCGAGAGAAATTCGCAATACCTCAGGTAATACTCAATACAGTGACCTGCATCAAGAGGTGGTCAAAAAGATAAAGGATCAAGTGCCCACTTTGTTGTTGGCTAACAACCCTGTATGTTTTATCCAAGTCATCAGATCCTGTCCATCTTCTTCTGTTAATAGCAGATAATCAACTCTCTTCCAATTATCTCAAAGCTCTTTCAAGAATTAAATATGCCTGGTGCTGGTTAATTATTGGTGCAAAAATAGTAATAGAGTTTCAGTCATCTGTCTCCATCATAGATAAAGCAATAATTGCAACCCCAAATGAAAACAAAGACAGTAAAGGATTGCTGAAGATTAACAGTTAACAACCGCTCAGAGAGATTACAGTGAGTGAAACCGCAGTGAAAGTTGGCAAAAACAAGCACCAATCAATCCTCTTGCAATTATAGCAGATAACAGTAGGCAACAGTTTTGGAGAGAAGAGAAATAAATACCTTTTCTCTATTTCTCAGAAATCCTTCACTCTTATTTTTAGTTCCTGGCTGTATGCAATGCCCTCCAGCTATAAACGCTGCTGAAACTGCTTGATGCTGTCGTGGGCTTTGCCTTTCACTCCATTTGCCACTACAGCCAAGTATGGGGATCACTACTGCACATTTGCTGAACCAACAGTTGACAGTAGATTAAAGGAAGAAGTAAAGTTATTGAGATAAGAGCTTGAGAGAATTGTTACTATAAACAATGGCAATAAAATGAACAAAATTCTGCCGAAGGAAAGCAGATATAGAAAAACGAGGGGTAGAAGAACATGAGCTACATGTTAGTGACCCCCCAGACTCACTAATTTGTTCATGCACGCTCCTGCTCTCTGTGTTATCACGATTGAGAGCGTACAGCTGGTAGCTTGTGTGTACAGTAGAGTTGAAAACAGTGGTAAGGTTCTGCAAGACTGCTAGAGATCCCCTGTCAAAGGCCAGTTAAAGCAGCTAAGTAACATAACTAGTGTAAGTTAGACTAGCTTTAGCTCCTCCTCTTTTTAGAGGTAGAAGCTTTGTCTTTCTACATAGTATTAGGAATTCATCTCCTAGCCATGAATGCTTCATTTTTGTTCCACAGTCTACTGTTCGGGCCTCTTTTCTAGAACAGTACTCTAATTCCGAGCACCTTAATAACTAGAAAGGAATGGCTATGCACTGCTCAAAGGATACGAGCTTCAGAGAACAACGTCATTTCCAAACACTTAATAAATTTTGTAATTAAGAAGGTATTGAAGTTCAAGGTCTTATAAAAAATTCTTCCTAATTATAATTAATATTGTCAGCTGAGTTGGTAACTCAAGGAGCTTTTTCCTCCCCATTGAAAGTTAAAGTTTTCAGTGTTCTCCTGTTTGACTGTGATGTTGCCATAGTCCAAACATGCACAGTGCTGTTTGACAGTCATTGCAGAAAACTGCTGGTTGGCCTGCCATATTTGCAGGTTTTCCCTCCACATACTGAACTAACTTTGAATTGAAAATATTTGAGAAACCATCCACAAGGTTCCAAAATGCAAAACTTGTTTCGCCATGCTCAGAGCAGTAGGAGGATTCACCGGAATGCTGCGCTGTGTGGACCCGGCCCGCTCAGGCCTCCAGCTTCTCCCAGATCCTGTCTCCCTCCAGAGCGTGTGGTTAGCACTGTTCCTCTCAGTCCTTCATTTGCTACTTATGTGGTGTGCATCCTTGTTTCCGTGAAAAAAGTCTCCTAAATTTATACATGAAAAAATGCTACAAAAATACCATCATGTAGTGTAAGTCAAAACGATACCTCAAAAGCTAAGAGAGAACATAAAGCGCTCTTGGCAATATAATATTACATCTTTTGAAAAGTAACATGATGACAGTTGTTGCCCCTGTATTAAATATATATGGATCTTTTCTTGTCTCTACTCCCTCAACTTCATAGTGTAAGAATTAGTTACATAGTATTTACAATGTACTGGGTATTACAAGTCATTTACTTAAAGTAGAGGGGAGTAAGTATACAGGTCATAAGGAAATACAGCACTACCTTGTAACAGAGACTTGACTACCCATAAATTTTGGTATTCTCAGAGTTCTGAATTAATTCCTCATGCCTAGGGAGGGCTTACCTTTTATGCAAGTGTGTGTGTGTGTGTGTGTGTGTGTAATACTGAAGATAATATATCATATACTGTACCATATCTATATATAGACATATATCTAGTATTTCATGCACATAATATATATTCACACGTACACATTTATTAGTTTATATGATAATTATGAAACCACCATTTGACATAGTGATTTATGTCAAAGTCAGAGCACATGTATATCTGCAATACTATACATACAGTATTATGCCCTTATATGTTACATAATATATTTCATAGCATGCATACATACACACATTATTATATAATCAGCATTTAATTACCAATAAAATATAGTTAAAGAATAAGAGACTTTAAAGATTGAACTAATACACAAAGAAATTCTCTTTTCTGAAAAAATGAGAAGGATTATTGACAGTTGAAGAGCTTAATTTATTTCCTTTTTGAGAAATACATAAAACTGAAGTGAGCCTTTCACAGTCATGCTCAGTGGAATATGTGGTAGTTCAGTAGTTAGCACAAGTGCGCCAAGTTTTTTGGCTCACACCTCACAGCACTTTGCAGAAGCATATGTATCTCTGTCTCTTCAAGCCAAGTGCTCAGAATACATACTCACTATTGAAAACATATTCTATGCTGATCTTTATTTTCTACCTCTAAGATCCTACTTGGTTCCAGATCAGTTCTCCATGGAGAGCTCTCCAGGACTGGTTTACCTACATTAGAAGACCTATTCCTACTCGTGGACTATCCTAAATATCCATTCCAATCCATCACTATCCTAAATATCCAGCCCAAATAACATGCCTGATCAGAATGCTCTGAAAGATTTATTTGAACTTGAGCTAACATCTGATTGTTCTCCACAGTACGCTGACAGCTTCACGGCTTCACTCTGACCTCCAAGTGTTTATCCTGTGTCGGAGCTCAGCCAGCTTGGCTTCTAATCTACAAATGGCTATTCCTGGGGAACATACTGCTGAAGTGCTGTGGATTAACAAGATACATGGCTAATGCTGTTCACTTGGCACAGTGAATTTAAACTCCCTATTACTACTTGGTTACTTTTATTGGATTTTTAGAACGGTGCCAGGTGCTCAGAGTGCTTTATAAGTGTGTATTGGTGACAATAGCAATTGCCATCACTATTCGAGGATTGTGGGAGTCATTAAGCTGAAGGTTTTACTAGATTACCTTTAGCCAGGGTCACTCTTAGAATAATAAATGGTGCTTATGTGATAATGGAGGGCCTCTAGCTTCTGCCAAATTAAAGTGACAGTGCATTAAAATCCTTTTACTTGAGCAGTGCAGCATTGTATAAAACTTGTTCTACTTTCTTTTTTTTTTTGGTGGTACTGGGGATCGAACTCATGACCCTGTGCTTGCTAGGCAGGTGCTTATTCCACTGAACTATATCCCCAGCCACAAAACTTGTTCTCCTTTCAATGCCTCTAGTTCTCACCTCATCTTACTCAACTTCATTTTAAACAGAATTGTAATATTTTTATTTTTCCTCACACATTCCCCATTGAAATATAAATTAGTTCACAATTGTTTATCCAAGACCATCCATCCAATCACTCGTCCCTTGTTCCATTCTGATACTGATTACTTCTCTCTCTCTCTCTCTCTGTCTCTCTCTCTCTCACACACACACACACAGCATTGACTTCCTAATATATCGTCACCAAAACGCTTCATTAATTTTCACAGCCAATCTATTCTTTGTCATCTACAGGTATACAATATCTCAGTTACTGCTGCATAGCAAGCAACTTCAGAATGTCAGTACATAGTGCATAATGACTGAGGACTGGATACCCCCTGCTGTGGTAGGTTATCAGTGGAAGATGAGCTTCAATCTGTAATCACTCTAGCATTTCTGTGTCTCCCCATCTTGGCTTGAGACCATGAGGGTAACTGGTATATTTTTCTCATAATAATGCAAAGTTCAAGAGAATAAGCCCAACTATGCAAGCTCAGTTCAGCTCTGCTTCTACCACGTCTAGGAACAACACATGAGCCAAAGCAAGTCACGTGTCCAAACCAAAGCTTAAGAACCAGAAAACCATTCTGATAGTTATTTGTAGGCAGAATGGCAAAGTTATATGACAAATTGAATAAAATAATGGGCAAAGGCCTTCACAACTCTCATGAAAATATACCGAGAGCCAGTGATCCTATGTGTTTCCTTGATGTTTAGGACTAAGCTGTGGTTAACTGGCAGGCTTTATCCCTGGCATTTCCCAATTTATTCTGTGAATTGTGACTATAACACCTAATTAATGACTCAAATGAGCAAACTCTTTGAAATCAACCTATGTCTTAATACATTCATTGACAATGGTGAGAGTTTGTGTGTGTGTGTGTGTGTGTGTGTGTGTGTGTGTGTGTGTGTCTGTCTTTAATTTTGTCATTTTCACAATCATTTTTCTGTGACTTTTGGTGTTTCTTGGAAACAAGAACACAGCAGCTTCTTTGATCTGTGCACCTTTGAAAATTCTGTTTCCTTCTTAGGGATTATGTCCATTCCTTTCTTGACTGTCTCTTTCTGTATTTCTGCATTTCTTGACCCAATATAGAATGTATAATGGGTTGCAAGCATCAGTTCCATTTATTTGATTGAAGCAAAATGAAACACTTCATGAGTACTGACACACAGATGACAGTTCACTTTGAAACAACTGAATTTTATTCTTCCAGTAAATGTTTTTAGTTGCAAATGTGCTGATTATGTGATCAGCTGAATAAAGATAATTAAAGTATGTGACAGGTTAGATGATGTTGCTCTTATCAGTCTACTGAGTTTTTTACAAAGTTTTAGTAACGTAGGATATTGTAGATAAAAATCCACTTGGCTGAGGATTTTTGCTTTGAGTATTGAATGTGTAAATAACACAGAGTGCTTCTTTTGGATTATGAATCACTTATTGAAACACATTTAATGTCCACGCCATCTTTGCCTCAGCAACTTTCTAGTACTGTGTGCACAGCAATTCAGTAAATGCTTAATACATAAGAAATAGAAAAGAATTTCAGCCTTCCCTAGCCACCTATATATTCATGTCCCATTCTATGGAATTTGAGTCATACAAATCACTGATTCTGATGATTAGATGAGCACTTATCACTACAGCAGTTCATGCCTTCTCTGGAGCTACTACCCACACTAGGAAACCCTTTAAATGAAGCAGGTAGACCTTTTTCTAAATTCTTTCACTGCATCACCCTCCTCAGAGATGTAAACAATTCTTCTCGTTCACTTAAGCATGATAAACCTGACATTATACTTTTCTTCTTTTGCACTTTTCAGTAGAAGGAGAGATTGGTGCAATATTAGATGAATGACAGTACTCACAGGACTCCTATTCCTTCATGCTACATCTCATGCACATGTATGTAGTTGACACAAACTGTGCAGAAGATTAAAACTTGATGTTATCTTTTAAAATCCTGATCCCTGTCTTAGAACGCCTATTTCTAGTGTCAGGAGAGGAATAACTTGGGGAGATATCTGTGAGAAGAGATAGGGGTGGAATAGTGGTTAAAGATGAGGGGGGCCTTTTAGCTCAAATATTGGAATCAGAAAAAGCCAAATTCCAGCTTCATAACACAAAAACGCTTAAATTATGTCTTGACATGTGCAAAACAGGCTCAGGTGAGGTAAACATCACAGTTACAACACTGCTTAGGCTTTCTAAGAAAGGTGAGACATCATTACCTCTAGGAAATGGTTTCTCACATGGCTTATTCCACACAAAGCCTGTTTTCAAATTCAAATTCAAATTCATAGAAGTTATGTCATCTGGGGAGGAGGTGCCCTGGACTCCAATACCAACTCTACCAATTAAATAACATGACTTTCAGCAAGTCACTTCATTTCATTTCTGAAATGAGGATCCCGCAAGTCATGCCAACTGAATTTGTAATAGGTTTCCTATTGCTCTGGGATTCTTTTGTAGTATCTCACAAAGGGTCTTACCCTTTACTTAACTAGCAGGCGAAGTCCAGCCTTCCACATCATGTTTACTCAGTTTAACCTCTTCACTTCTGCTGATCTGCTTTGCTTACCATCTTTTGTCTTACTCATCTCTTATTTCCAACCCTGTACGATCTGACTTTTGTGAGAAGTAAAGTTTCTCTTTGCTCCAAGTGACAAATCTCCGATGCTACTCAAGCCCCCAGGACACCAGAACAGTAGTTTGAGACATTACTGGGGTGTCTTGTTTGCTAGAAAGGGCCAGTTAAGCTTATCCATGGATATATTTGGAGGAGCCAATGAAACATGTGCTCGAATATGCTTGTTAATCTCTATTCCATTGTACTTAAGCTTACTCCCCAGATTCACTGATGCACACTGATTGGACTCCCATGCCCTCCTCTGATTCAGAAATGTAATAGATTTTTATCACATATATATATATATATATATATATATATATACACACACACACACACACACACACACACACATTCACACATCTATACATATACACATGTATGAAGTACAAGTCACACACAGAAATGGTGTATAATTCATGTATATTTTTACATTGCTTGTTTTCTTCCATCATTACCTCTCAATCTACCTACGCTGTTGAACTTTAAGTGGTGGTCTAGTAAGCAGTGTATAGTCCTCATGTTTTTAACTCACTCTGCCCATCTTTGTCTTTCGATAGCTGTATTTAGATCATTTGTACTAGGAATAATGTATTACTATGACAAAAACCTAAAACATGTGACAATGACTTTGGCACTTTGACAATAACAAAAACAGCAGGGTGATATCAAGAAGATGAAGAAGATCAGCATCATACATTTGAAAAATGGAGGATTCATGTTCGTGTTGGTGGAGCAATTCACTAGACTTCTACATGGAATACAATGAAAAGTAGGAGGTGAATTTGTGTATCTGACTAAAATTTTTCTAGCAGAATACTGAGAGTGTCAATTGGCTTCATACAAATGGAGCATGCCAGACCCCCTGGGCCAGCAGCATGTGCTGATCGTGGCTCACTGCTATCTTCTCCCGGCTAACACTCCATAACTCCACGCTGGTTCCTTTAAGTCACCGTGGGAGAAGGACTTACACCACTACAAGGAAAAACAACACAAATCAATCCACTTTCTCCTGCAGGGCTCAGTGTTACATGATTACCTTTACAGCACTGGACTCAGATAAAGCACCCTTGATTGAGATCCACCTGCAGCACTGACTCAGGGCCCAAAATACAGAAGGATGAGTGCCACCACCTGTACCAAAGAAACTTGTTGAATAGGCTTTATGTTTTCTTTTTCTTTTGAAGTGATTGTATATTCATATGCAGATTTAATAAATAATGGGGAAAGATACTATTCCCCTTTCCCCAGTTCTCCAAATGATAATAAAATCGTGCAGAAGTGCCACAGTATAATGTCACAATCAGGAAATGCATATGATGGCATTAAGGGCACAGGCCAGTTTCAGGACCAACATTCACACCTTTCCAAATACTTCTAAAATGCTGTCAAGCACTAGTCCATTCTCTGGTTCTAAAATTTTATTATTTAGTGAGTGGTATATAAATGTATTGATATCTGGATATGGCACCATTAAATCCTGGACTTTTCAACTTAGCAAAACTTTAAACATTCATCACAGTGGTTGTAACCATCAATTGTTTGGTCCTTTTGACTGCCAGGTAGTATTTCATGAAAGAGACTTACCAATGTGATCAACCATTCACTCTTTGAAGGGCATCTGTATTGTTTTCAGTTTGGGAGAATTACAAATAAACTTGCTATCGATACTGTATTCAGATTTTTGTATGGACTTTCAGCACCATGTGATAATTTTATATTTAGCTTTATAAATAATGTACCAAACTATTTTTGTAGAGTGGCTGTACGCTTTTAAATCTCACCAACAAAATATGAGTAATTCAGTGCCTATGAATCATTGGCAGCATTTAGTACATTTTTTTTTAATTTTAGCCATTCTGATGCATCTGTTCTGATATATTATTGTGGTTTTAATTTGCATTTCTCTAATAGCTAATTTAAGTAGTACTTCTTTTTTTTTTTTTTTTTTTTTTTTTTTTTTTTTTTTTTTTTTTTTTTTTTTTTTTTTTTTTTTTTTTTTTTTTTTTTTTTTTTTTTTTTTTTTTTTTTTTTTTTTTTTTTTTTTTTTTTTTTTTTTTTTTTTTTTTTTTTTTTTTTTTTTTTTTTTTTTTTTTTTTTTTT
>PVLD010012138.1:17917-29541 GCA_004027595.1 Dinomys branickii | reverse complement strand
CTTCCACTGAAAGCTTGCAAAACCTCTGAAATGAAGCTGAAGATAGAATTTCAGATCTTGAAGATAGCATGCAGCTAGCCATCATGAAAGGAAGGATCTCATAAAATCAAGAAGGATCCAGGAAAAAATTATTTCAACAGCTGCAAGACAAGGAAAAGAGAAATAATATCAGACTGATAGGAATGAATGAAACAGCAGGAGGTGACACACATGACATAAAAAGAATCTAGTCATAACCATAATAAAACTACACCCAGACATATAATAAAGATCCCAGATCTCTAGCAAAAGAACAGATTAAAAGCTGCTAAAGAAAAGAAACAGATCACCCATTATGGAAAGCCAATCAGAATCATGGCAGACTTCTCAACACAAACCATCCAATCAAGAAGAGCTTAGAAAGAAGTATTATTACAGATCCTAAGACAAAACACCTTCCAACCAAGATTGATGTATCCTGCCAAACTATCCTTCAAGTTTAAAGGAAAAGTAAAATATTTCCATGATAAAGAATCACTGAAGAACTTCACGAGTACCAAACAATCCTTGCAAAAAGTACAAAAAGACATTCTAGAAAGAAGGAAATGACCACAAATTCAAGAACAACAATAGAAAAGAACTCTCAGGAAAAGCAAGCAATTAGGTAGAAAAAGTAAGAAACCAACTGCAAGTAAAGCACATCACAATCATAAGCCACCACATATCAATTATAACCATTAATGGAAATGGCCTCAATTCACCAGTGAAAAGAAACAGACTGGCAGAGTGGATTAAGAAACAAAATCCAGCAATATGCTGCATACAGGAAACACATTTTACTCAAAAGGAAATCCATAGACTGAGAGTAAAAGGATGGAAAACAATTCTCCATGCAACACGTTCCCAGAAAAAAGCAGGGGTAGCTATTATGTTTGCAGACAATTTATACTTCAAAACAAGAACGATCAAAAGAAATGAAGGCCACTACGTACTTGTTAGGAGAAAACTGCAACAGTAAGAAATAGCAATCATGAACATATATGCACCAAATATCAGAGCACCAAATTATATAAGACAACTCTTAACCTACAGATAAACCCAAATAATTAATAACACTATTGTAATAGGGGACCTCAAAACCCCTTTGACACAATGAGATAGCTCAATTGGACAAAAAGTCAGCAAAGAAATAACAGATCTGAACCAAAGCTGTGAACAAATGGACTTACATGTATACAGAGTGTTCCACCCTGCAACATCACAATACACATTCTTATCAGCAGCACATTACACCTTCTCTAAAATAGGCCACATTGTAGGCCATAGAAAACACCTACCTAAATGCAAAAGAATTGAAATTCTCCCATGCATATTATCTGACCACAGTGCAATTAAATTGGAAATTAATGACAAAAGGAACTCCAAAAACACCATAAACACTTGGAAATTAAACAACAACCTCCTGAACAACCAATGGGTCACAGAAGAAATTAAAGAAGAAATGGAAAAATATCTACAAACAAACAAAAATGTAGATACAACTTGTAGGAATCTGTGTGATGCAGTAAAAGCAGTCCTCACAGGGAAATTCATAGCAGTGAACTCACACATAAAGAAAACAGACAGAGAACAAATAAATATCCTAATGCTGAACCTCAAACTTTTAGAAAAACAAGAACAAGAGAAAGCTAAGGCCCAAAGAAGGGAGGATTATAAACATTAGGGCAGAAATTAACACAAATGAGATAAAGAAAGCCCTACAAAATTAAATGAATCAAAGAGCTGGTTTTTTTAAAGCATAAATACAATTGATAAACCCCTACTTAACCTTATCAAAAAAAGAAAGGAAAAAACTAGTATTTATGCAATAAAGAATAAAAGAGTGAAATTACTACAGACCCTACAGATATCCAATTTTGAAAATATTCACTCTGATAGGATAAAAAACTCAGAAGAAATGCAGATTCCTAGAAATGTATAAATTACCAAAGTTGAATCAAAAAAGATATAGAAATCCTAAATTGCCCAATATCAATTAATGAGATTGAAAACATGATTAAAAACTTACTGACAAAGAAAAGTGCAGCCCACGATGGGTGGCCAGCAGAATTTTACAAGAAATTGAGAGAAGATTTAATGCCAACACTCCTCAAACTCTTCAATGAAAATGAAAAGGAAGCAATTCTCCCTAACTCATTTCTGAATGCAAGTATTGTACTCATACAAAAAGCAGAGAAAGACCCAACCAAGAAAGAGAACTACAGACCAATTTCCCTAGGAATATAGATGCAAAGATACTCAATAAAATACTAGGAAATAGAATGCAGCAAGTCATCAAGAAAATCATACAACACGACCAAATCACATTCATTGCAGGAATGCAGGGATGGTTCAATATTTGCAAATCAGTTGATGTTATACAACATATCAATACAGCCAAAGACAAAAACCACATGATCATCTCAATAGATGCAGAAAAAGCTTTTGAAAAAGTCCAAAATGGATTCATGATGAAAACCCTACAGAAAATAGGAATAGATTGCCTTTACCTCAATCTGATCAAAGCCATCTATGACAAACCAACAGCCAACAACACACTAAATGGACAAAAACTGAAAGCTGTTTCTTCAAAATCAGGAGCAAGACAGGGATGTCCACTGTCACCACTCCTATTCAACATAGTTCTGGAAGCATTAGCCAGAACAATTAGACAAGAGAGAGAAATAAAAGGAATAAGGATAGGAATGGAAGAAGTGAAATTATCACTCTTTGCAGATGACATGATATTTACATTGAAGACCCCAAAAACTCCATAAGAAGACTCCTTGAATTAATGGACAAATTCAGTAGTGTAGCTGGAAACAAAGTCAGCACCAAAAAAGCAATAGTATTCCTATACACAAACAACAACAACAACAAAAAAAAAAGAGAGAGAGAAATTAAGGAAACCAAACCTTTCACATTTGCATCCAAGAAAATGAAACATTTAGGAATCAATCTAACAAAAGAAGTAAAAGATCTATTCAGTGAAAACTACTGTACTCTACAAAAAGGGAGTGAAGAGAATTTCACTAAATGGAAAAACATTCCTTGTTCATGGATAGGAAGAACAAACACTGTGAAAATGGCAATACTACCAAACTTGTTGCGCAGATTCAATGCAATTTCCATTAAACTACCATTGGCATATCTCACAGATCTAGAGAAAATATTTCTAAAATTCATCTGGAACCAGAAAGGACCCAGGATAGCAAAAACAACCCTCGGCAACAAAGACAAGTCACGTGGTATCATAATCCCAGACCTGAAATTATACTACAATGCTACTGTAATAAAATCAGAATGGTATTGGCTAAAAAACAGACCAGATGATCAATAGAACAGACTGGAAGTTGCATCCACAACCATAAACACACTCAGTCACCTAATCTTTGACAAAGGAGCCAAACAAACTCACTGGAACAAGGATAGCCCCCTTAATAGGTGGAGTTGGAAGAATTGGCTCACCACCTTCCAAAGACTGAAAATAGACCCAAGCCTATCACCATGCACAAAACTAAAGTCAAAATGCATCACAGATCTCAATATTAAAACAGAAGCACCAAATCTCTTGGAAGAGAAAGTAGGTAAAAATCTTGAAGACATAAGGACAGGCAGAGGGTTCATGAACAAAAGCAAACCACATGGAAAATGCTTCAAAGAATCAACAACTGGGATCTTATCCTACTGGAAAGTTTGTGCCCATGTGATGAAATTGCCAGCTGAGTAAAAAGAAAACCCACAAACTGGGAAAAAAATTTAGCTCACTGTCCCTTGGACAAAGGTGTTCTATCTAGAACGTATAAAGAATTAAAAAACATCAGCACCCCCAAATGTAAAGACCAATCCAAAAATTGGCACCTGAGATGAACACACACTTGTCAGATAAAGAAATACAAATGACAAATAAATACATGAGAAAATGTTCAAAATCATTGGTCATTTGATAAATGCAAATTCAAACAACATTGAGGTTTCATCTCACCCCAGTAAAAATGGCTAGCTTTAAGAAATGAACCAATAACAAATCCTGGCAAGGCTGTGAAGAAAGAGGAACCCTTCTCCATTGCTGGTGGGAATGCAGACTGGTGAAACCACTGTAGAAATCAGTTTTGAGATTCCTCAGCAAACGAGGTCTGGAGGTCTCATTCAACCCGGCCATTTCCCTTCTGGGTATTTTCCCAGCAGATCTGAAAACATCAGATCACAGCAATATATGTGCTCCCATGTTTATAGCAGTGCAATTTGTAATAGCTAAATTGTGGAAGCAACCCAAGTGCCCATCCACTGAGGAATGGATTAAAAAAAAAATCGTGGTACTTCTATATAATGGAATATTTCTCAGCTATAAAGAAGATAAACTCAAAGCTTTTACAGTCACAACTAGAGACACACTCATAAGTGAAATAAACAAGACCTCCACGTGTAAGCAAGGTATTGTCTCACTAGTGTAAGAACCTAAAAAAGTGAATAAAGTTTAGGCGGTAGGACAGAAATTGTGAAATGAAAGGAACATGCTCAAAAGTAAAGAGCAACTGGAGTGAGTGAAAAGAGAAAGGAAAGAAAGGGAAATTATGTATGTATAAAGGGAAATTATGTATGTATGTATATACAGGATAGCTAACATAGTTGAACTACTGGCTTCTATTGCTTTACTGAAAGGAACAGTTAATGATTAGTTATTTGAACAATCTTACATGTCTCTATTTCTTCTGAGAAACTACTTTGAAGATATCAATACATAGTACAACAGCCATTGATAATTTCCTACTGCTCTGTCTGTACCTCTGTATTTTTTGTATTGCTCTTATGCTATTTTGTAAATGGATGTCTGTCTGTTAATATGTTTTCCTTCTTTTATTTTTAAAATAAATTTAAAGATTTCTGGGAAAATGGCCGACCAGTTAAGCAGCAGAGAAAGATCCTCCCAGAGGATCGCCACCCAGACACTGGAATACAGCAACATGTGAAAGACAAGAAGGAGAGAAGTGGGTCTCCTGGACCCAGGAAGGATCTAAAATGAGAATTGAAGCCCTCAGAAAGAGCCAACAAGACCTCTGCTGGAGGAAAAGCTCAGAGGGCTGCCATGGAGGAAGAAGAGGCAGAAAAGGAGGGAGTCACTGCTCCATACACACCCTCGGCCCACTCCCTCATTCTGGCACTCCCAGCTTCAGCTTCAAAGGCCCGTGCTTGCAGGTGACTCCTGACTCAACCAGGGGAGACTGGAGTTCCGAGAGCTGGACCAAAACCAGACTGGAGAAGACACAGCCCAGAAAAGAGGCAGTGGTGGTTGGGAAGTGTTATTGAACCCATTGTGAGGTTGGAAAGTTACAAAAGCCACTATGGCAGCATGCCCACTCTGCAGCAACCTTTCTAATCAGTGCCCTGAGGCAAGGCGGAATCAATAGCAACCAGTACACAGCCCACCACACCCAGCTCTACGCCTGCCCCAAGGCTGTGGCCTCTACCTCTCCACTGTGTGAGCAACTACCAGCAGAGAGCATCAGAGAGCAGCGGCAGTGACCCCAGGCCCACGGCAATTCCCAGGGATCCAGGCAAAGAACAAATGGGAACTGGAGCACAGCAGTAAGAGAGAGCTGCCGATGGAGGTGGATCACACGGTCCCACACCCTTATCACTCTAACAACAAGCAGGAAGCACAAGCTGTGTTACTGGGCTTCAGCTCCTACCCTGAACTCCCTCTGTGAGCACCTGAGTCTTGGCAGCCCACGTGCTCAACACGTGTTCCCGACAGCAATGGGATGAGTCCACTAGCTTCAGGACTCACCCTAAACTACTAATATGGGCACCAAGAGGGACTTCATACTGCTTGCATATATGAACCTGGTATGAATGCATAGCGACAAATTACATGAAAAGCAGCAGTCCTGGAGTCCAAGAGAGTATAACACACATAGAAGACCTGAGAAAATCCTCCAGTTCTTGCTAGAACTAATAACTAAACTTAGCGCACCCTGGACTACCTCAGTGAGCACAGGTTGGGGAGACCCCACGCCACTTATGCCTAGCATCATAAGTGCACCCAATGCCCAGCCATAAGAAGTGGGGAGTGGCAGCACTGGAAATCAAGAGATGGGAGGAGGCGAAGACCTGGAACTAGAGTGCAGACCCAGTGTTCTAGCTGGGTGGGGATAGCCTCCAAAGAGACATAGGAGGCCTGCAGGGAGACACTAGTGGCCTGTGAGGGGATCCTGGGGACCTTGACAGGGAGCTCAGCAATCTGAGGGGGGAGGGAGGCTCCCTCTAGGCTACCTAGGCTACATGAAAACTCTGAGGTCCTGGACTGGGCCTCTGGGAACACAGCAATGGGGCAGAACCTGGCAGTCTTTGGGTTGACCCCTTGGACTCGACCAGGCCCCTGGGAACACCTTGATAGAGAGGAGCCCGGCAGTCTGTGGGGGCAACCCTGAGCACTCAACGAGGTCCCCAGGACCACCTTGCCAGTGTGGAGCCCAGCAGTCTCCATGTTCGCTGCATTGAGGTGGAACCTAGTGGTTCACAGGGTAACCCCACCAACTCAACCAGACCCCTGATGGCCTTGAGGGCTTGTCAATGGGGGCTGCTTGACCATAGTGAACCTGGTTCCCTGCCCATCTACTGTCTTTGAGGATGGGTGCTTTTCCACCCCACCATAGCAATTTGTGTGCACACATGTTTGTTACAGCATAATTTGAAGCACCCATGTGAGACCCCAATGTGAAAGCCTGAGGGAGTAAATAAACCAAAAAGTGCAGTTATTAACAGAGAGATGACTGATAGGGTGGGAGAACAACAGAGATGAGGGTAGAGAAAATTGATTAATCGAACAAGCCATCATCTGTATAACTGAGCAACAAATATGAAAGTATCATTATGTAATATAGCATCCAGTGTTATTTCCTTACTATCTTCTCTATAATTTTCTATTTCCTTTATTGTTTTTGTGTTATTCTGATTTATATGTCTCCATTCTTTTGTCTTGAAAATAAAATGAAAATAAATTTAAAAATAAATCAATTAATATAAAATGGAAACAGGAGATCTGCTAACATGACTAATTATCTCTTATAATTCTGTTACTCAGGTATATTATCTAATTGTTAATTGCTGCCTTTTGTCATTACTTATTGATAATAGTACCATTTTAAACAGCTAAGTTAGGGAGAAATACATGTAGACAGTCAGGCAAGAATAGGCCCTCAAAAGTCAGTGCAGAAGATAAAAATACAGTGTAACTGTGGGTAGGTACATTTGTTAAAGGTCAGGTCTCAAGACAAAAGATAGAATAACTATATCCACAAACTCCCCCTGGGATAACCATCAGTGATTGATATTCTAGATAGGTATCAATCACCTTGGGTTGGGGGCTAGGAAGAGCCACTGACCCACCCCCTCCAGGAAAAGCCCCTGTTCTAGACAATGTGTGCATGCTAAGTGACTTGCTTCCTCATTTAATCAATATTACCTAAGTGATTATAACCTTATTGGTTGACCATAGTTTTGTCCCACCTCATGCCCGCCTTGTGATTTCCCATTTAATCAATATTGCCTAAGCAATTATACTCACAATCTTGTTGGTTCACCATAGTTTTGTACTACCTCAGGGCCATCTTGTGATTTCCCATTGGATCAATGTTACCTAAGTGACTATACTTGTAATTTTATTCGCTGATTATAGTTTTTCCCACTTTAGACAAACCTCACCTCATGTTTTTGCTCTATAAAACTCCCTTGAGAAGCAAGTTTCTTAGCAACCCACTTCTATCTCTCTTAGAAGCTTTCTTTCCTCAATAAATATAACCTGCTTTTAACCTCCATTGGAATTCATTCTTCTATTTTAGAGAACACAAACTTCTATTGGACATCTAGCAGGTTGGGAGTTATATTTCCCCTTTATCAGAACCAACCCCTGTTCTCTGATATACTTTGTGTGTGATGGTATGGTGTAGTCTGAGCTCCATGATATCTAAAATTAGCAATGGGTGAGCTATCCTTTAATGTTAAGAAAGCTCCCCATAAAAAATCACCTTGCCTCACTATATTGAAAGGTAAAATCCCCATTATAACTCACCTTTGACACCTGCAAGACTCACTGTCCAGCCTTATCCATGACTCATTTAATTGCCTAAGTTTCCAGGTTTTATCCTTCTTTAAGATTCCATGTTTTTTTAAACATTCTAATGTAGTAGGCTGAATAAAATCATCCCTTAATTCATTTTACCTTTCATAGGAGTGATGCTTTGGAATTGAAATACATATTAGGATAAAATAAACATAATAAAAATAAAATTGTGTAAAACTTTGGGCTGGGATATAGCTCAGTGGAATAAGTGCCTGCTTGACAATTGCAAGGTCCTGAGTTTGATCCCCAGTACCGCAAAAAAAAAATTAAATAAATAAATAAATACATAAATAAAACTTTATTAAGATACAGAATTCTTTTTTCAAATTAAATGTATGTACATGCATACAATGCAGACTGTTGATCTCAGAGAAAAACATAAAATTCAAGAAGTTATTGAATTAAGATAGTTAATAATGGGTTATTCCATTTCTTCTTTTTTAAATAATTCATTGGTGAAATTAGGATAAATATGAGTTTGTAATTATTTCAATAATAATCAACTAGTATACAGAAACAATAGTTTAACAGCATTTTATTTTTTTAATTGATTTTAAAAATAAAAGAAGGAAAACATTAACAAACAGACATTCATTTACAAAATAGCATAAGAACAATACAAACAATACACAGTTACAGACAAAGTGGTAGAAAATTAACAGTGGTTGTTGTATTACATAGTGATATCTTCAAAGTGGTTTCTCAGGAAAACAAATAGAGACATGCAATATTGATCAAACAAGTAATCATTAACTGTTCCTTTCAGTAAAGCAATAGAAGGCAGTAGTTTAACTGCATTTTAAATTACTTAGGGAAATGTATTAATTTTCTATTGCTGCTAGAAAAAATCACCACAAAATTTGTGACTTCATATAAACTTATTATCTTACAGTTGTAAAGAAAAGAAATCAGAAATGGGTCTCACTGAGCTAAATCCAAAGCATTGGTCAGGCTGTGCTCCTTCCAGAGGCTCTAAAGATAATAGATTTTACTTCCAATTCCAGTTTTTAGGGATTATCTGCATTCCCTGTCTAGGATCCCTTTCCTCCACTTCCACTTTAAAGAACCCTCTTTGATTGCTTTGGATTCAACCAGAAAATCAAAGATAGTATATGTATTTGAAATTCCACTAATTAGCAACCTTAAAATCCACTCTGTCATCTAACACATTTACAAGTTTCAGGGATTTGATCTTGGGCATCTTTGGCAGCCTTTATTGTGCCCATCACATGTAAGGTATTCATGTTTTACAGAAGTAAATAGCTAAGTTCACCAGACAGGAAGAGTCCTAGGAAACTGTACTGTGAAGAGCTTGTTGCTGTAGTTAGAGTGTGCTCATTCTGCTTACACAGCTTTGCCCTCATACCTACCTAACACTTCTGCCCAGCCCCTCTCTGTTGGTACCATGATTCCTCTACATAAACTGCCTCTCAAAAGCTCTCATCAGTTCAGTCTTAATGAAAATGTCTGTCACTGCTAGATGAATTCATTACAGATTTTCTATCTCAAACTTTTATTGTTTAACAGATATTAACTCTCATGTCTAATTTTGGAAATGAATGTAGAGTTCAGGGAAGCATTGTGCTAACAGAGATGTTTCTCAGAGCTGTGAGCTATGTGCAAAACCAGACATGCAAATGGGGTCACTAGGACTGTGCTCTTGATGAAGTCCCATCAGGAAAGAGGTTTTAGTTCTGGATCTTACTAAGAACGAGACATAAAATTCATGTTGGATGATTCAATTTATGTGAAACTAGAGAAAAGGCAAAACTAATTAACTTATGAGAATGGAAATTAAAATATCTTTGCCCATAGGGAATAATGACTTATGAGAAGAGAACATGAAGGAATATTTTTGAGTAATGGAATATTTTTTATCTTCACAGGAGCGATGGTTCACTGGGTATATGAATTCATCAAAACAATACATCATACACCAAAAATGCATTTTAATATATGTAAATTTTATCCCAGTTTTTTAAAATGCTATAGTATGAAGTTTGTAATTAAAAGGACAAAGAGAAAAATTAAACTTTAAAGTATTTTGGCCACATATTTGAGTTGCTCATAAAAGTCTTCATGACACTAAGAAACTTCCCAAGCATGTGATGAATTTTATTACCGCCTTGTTTTTAACTATAATCTCTGAGCTACCCTATTAAATAAATCATTTTAGTAGCATTAGATGCTAATATTAGTAGCACAAACTACTAATATATTCATAACTAGACTTATTCTCAAAGTTACTTTCCAAACTTGTCGGCAGTCAGTAATGAGATTCTACCAGTAGCCCCAGTGCTTGCTAGGTTAAGGGTTTTGGTAATTGCCCACCAGCTTGGACCACAGTTTTCCTGAGATTCAACTAATTCAGCTCTAGGATTAGTTACAGCCTCCAATTCTAATATTTAATTGCAGCCTCAAAGTATGTGTTGGAGAGTTGTCCTCTAAGTTGACCCACTGAATTTCTTTCAGTGATTCCTTAACACAACTGGAAATAGAAATTTTATGGCTTCTGTTTGGTCTCTCTGAAGGTACTGCTTGGTGGTATTCTTTTTTTTTTTTAAGTAAAAGAACGAAAGCATATTAACAAACAGACAGCCACTTACAGAGTAGCACAAGAACAGTACAATCAAAACTGAATTACAGACAAGATGACGGGCAATTAACAATGGTTGTTGTATTACATATTGATAAATTCAAAGTGTATATTGAGAAAAACAAATATAGACATGCAAGATTGATCAAACATTGACTGTTCCTTACAATAAAGTGACATAAGTCAGTAGTACAACTATGTTAGCCATCCTTCACATACATACATACATACATACATACATACATACATAATTATCCCTTTCTTCCTTTTCTGTTTCCCCTCATCCCATTTTCTCTTTACTTTTGAGCAGTTTCCTTTCATACCTCCTAATTTATATTCACACTTTCAGGTTCTTACATTAGTGATACAAAACATTGCTTACACATGCACATCTGATTTATTTATTTTTTTTAAATAAAAGTACAAAAACATATTGACAAACAGACACCAATTAGCATAAAAAAAATAGTACAATCACAACTAATCTATAGACAAGGTGATATGGTCTCAACAGTGGTTATTGCTTTATCCATTTATATCTTCGAAGTGTAAATATATGAACCCATATACAGACATGCAAATTTAGTCAGACAATTAATCCTCTCAACAACAGGAAAAACACAAAAACCAAAAATGCAAAGACAAAAAACAAAACAGGCTAACAACAACAACAGCAACAACAACAACAAAAAACACCAATAGTTGCTGCTTTACATATTGATATCTTCGAAGTGTGTGTTCTGGATAACACATACAGACATACAAGATTGATCAAATAACCCGTCATCGATTATTGCTTAGCATTAAGTGATATAATACAATAGTAGAACCATGTTAGCCCTCCTGCATATATGTATATTCATATATATTCATATATACATACATACA
>PVLD010012138.1:0-17817 GCA_004027595.1 Dinomys branickii | reverse complement strand
ACTGATTCATTTCACTTATGAGTATGGTCTCTAGTTGTGACCATTTACCCATAAAAGCCTCAAATTTGTCTTTCTTATAGCTGAGTAATATTCCATTATATAAAAATGCCACAGTTTTTTTTTAATCAAGTTGCTTGGCAGTATTCTGATTCATTTTTCTGACCCTTATCATGGTGACGCCATGAAAAAAAACAGGGCCAAAAATTCTTCACACCAAGGAGAAGCTACCTGTAATTTCATATTTGATTTGCTGTGTTCATTATAATCTATGGAAACAAGACCATTATGCATACACATACCACTATGGAGTAAGCCTTCTAGCATGTGCTTGATGTTATAAAAAGATACATGTGAGGAGATTCCCAAGGAGACAAAAGGAATCTTTTTCACATGGTGATGGAAATGAAGATCAGAAAACTCCACAATCCTGTGGGAATCTCTGTCTTCCACCTGCCTGTGTGTGATTCTGCCAATGAGCTCATTTTCAGCTCTAATCCATGATTTGCCATAAATAATATTTTATTTTTAAAGCAATATAGCTAATAATGCTTTTATAGCTAGATTCTTGCTTTCAAACTACCATCTAATATTTCATTAAGTCAGAAACTAGTTGTCAATATCGATTTAGCCTTTGAATTCTAAAACACAAGCCAAAGACCTTGTTGTTTCATATACTCCTCATGGCCTCCTACAGAGTCCAAGTTCTGGAAACTTTCCAGACTTTTTAGATATCCTAGGAAATCCATAATTTGTTTTATAGTATTTTTCTCTTATTCCTATTTCCCCTTCTGATCTGCATTTTCAAAGCTGAACCAAAGGAAAAGAAGAAACTCTGAAATGTTGTACTTAGTGAAATCAACCAGACTGTAAATTTCCGGGATTCATATTACATAGTTTCAAGAACACACATTTTAATGCTCAACACAGGTTTTAAAGAAAAAAAGAAAGAATGCCTACAGTGTAGAAAAAAATACCATCCAAAATACACAGCTTCTTGTCCCCACCAGCCATGAGTAGAGCTCTCCTGGGGAACAGTATACATGCTGCAATCTGAATCCTAAATGTCCTGGTAGGTGGCAGTCATATCTGTGCTCTTGCAAGGACGCTTCTATACTGTCTACAACTCTAAGGTCACCCATGTTAGAGAGACTGCACTGCTGGCTATTTATAAATGCTCCTGAGAAAGCAATTAATCTGTGCAATTACATGGCTAGAAGTACAGCATTATTTATGCATTCATTTGTTTATATATTTATTTTGTTTTGGAAATGTGTGATATTTGTATAGGATCTTCACTATAAAAATGTGGAAAGTAGAATGTTAGTATAACACAATTTTTTAAATATATAGATTCAGTACCCAGTCAAAAACAAATAAAAGGGCTGGGGATATAGCTCAGTGGAATAAGCTCCTGCCTAGCAAGCACAGGGTCCTGAGTTCGATCCCCAGTACTGCCAAACCAAAAACAAAAACAAAAACAAAAACAAATAAACACTAAAAGTATCTTGCCTGTTTAGGACATGGGTGTAACTCAGTGGTAGGGCGGATACTTAACATGTGCAATGCTCTGGATTCAATCACCAGCACAAAAGAAAGGAAGGAAGGAAGGAAAAAAGGAAGGAGGGAAAGAAGGAAGGGAGGGAGGGAGGTCAAGTAGAAATCCAGCTCATTTTTTTTATTGTACATGAAGTATTACAGTAAATTTAAGGAATCTTGCCTTTGTAGCTTTGATCAGGAAGAGGGATGGTGCAGTTTTATAAGGTTATTTTAATCATTTAAATTAATGAATTTTTGGAAGACTTGTTACAATAGGCATGGGTAAAAATAAGACATTTTATAGCAGCATTGAGATATACACTAATAAGTAACTATAGCTTTGCATATATATGAAAAATAAAAATTGAATGACATTGTCCATCCTATGTGTGCTTGCTACAATTCTTTCCCCACTTGATGACCTTTTAATCAACATTACCAAGCAACTATACCTGTTGTGTACTTATTGGTTGAGCATAGTTTTGTCCCACCTCACACCCACCCTATGATTTACCACTGGCTCACTATTACCTAAGCTACTATACTTGTAATCTTATTGATCGATTACAGTTCCATCCTTAAGCCCATCCCACCTTGTGGCTTTGCTCAATGAAACACCCTTGAGAAGTGAGGTTGGTGGGCAACCCACTTTCTGGACTCCTTCTGTCCTTTTCAGACAAAAATTTTCTTTCTCTCAATAAATTCTTCCTACTCTTAAAAAATTGAATGAAAATATGATTAAATTTATCAGACTATATCTATTCAAACAAAATTCCAATCAGTTTACCCTCACCATAAGAATGATTTAAGAGAATTAGGATTTGAGTTATACTAAGGGATGGTATATTTAAGAAAACCAAATATTCTATATTCCTGATTTGTAAATATTCCCCATGGTCATTTACAAAGTTTTCCATTATGAAGATTATGCTATCATTTGGTTTAATTCTGAATTAATTACTAGATTCATTTGGAGGTTCATTTGATTTAAATGAACACTTATGAAGAGAAATTGCCAGTGAAAACTAATTCTGTATTGATAATCAGAAAATAGAGCCAAAAGGAAAAGGTTGTTTATACTTATTTAACCTTCGACTTTGTCACATTGACATTATCAAATTCTCAAGCAATTCCTCAATAATAACACTTCCACAATTGATACTGGTTATCCAGAGCTTCTCAAGTTGTTTTCCTTTCTTTGCAAATGTTTTAACCAGAATAACTCTGATATTTAAACTTTTAAGTTTAAATATTTTTTTCTTAAGAACACTTCATCTAACTTCTCTGAACCTTACTCTGCTCATGATTAAATACATCTTGACATTTTGAAAATGAACACAGGCCTCAGGAGAATGTGCAGTTTACTCAGGTTTAACAGCTGCTTTCATTTAAGGTTGTATATGGTCTTATTAAAGATGTATTAATTGCTCTTCAAGATTAAATGTGATGGATGGGTCCATGAAAAAGACCACACTCATTATCATTCATTGTTATATCACCTTATCCATTGCAGAGCCTCCTTATGGGAGGTTGCAAGAGCTGGACTAATTGATAGAAAAATAAAGAAACATGACATATTTAAAATTAACATTATAATCCTTTCTGTGAGTCATCAACTCCACTCAGATTAGTTTTAATGGGAAGATGTATGTCAAGAATTCTTCCACAGAATGTCCTAATTTAGTGCTGATCATGTTTTTCTTCATAAATGCTTAGTGAAGCATACTTAATGATGAATTGTAACCTTTCAAAAATAAAAAAATATAAGAAAAGGACTGGGAGAAGGTAGAGAAGAGTACAATAAAAGAAAAATCAGTTTCATAACTATAGGAAAAATAACATTAGAAGAATCCTATATTCCTTTAAGCCTATGAGAGCATTTCATGGAAAAAGTACCTCTTTACCTTCTGTTTCAGACTTGGATATTTTTCCACTTTTGAGAACACGTATACTCTGAAGCTAGGCTGAGTTATTTACACCTGAAGCTTTTAAAATGTATAGTTTTCCAATAGTCATTAGCATATAAGTTTGCCAAAGCTGTTTTTATTATTTATTCTTTGGTATAGAAATCCTCTATTAATAATTTAATCTTGCTTATCATTCAGTGTAACCTTGGTAAGGAGATAATTTTGAAATCTTGTTGGTAATTTAATTTTTTATAAGTTAGGTCAGTTCTCAACATTTTCTTTATAATGATATGGATAGAGGATGATTTTAATTGCAATATATTTCTATTTTTGGGTTCTTAGACCAGACACATAACAAAATCCCAAACATGCCCAAACTCTGTCTTTCAGAAACTCTGTCTCATATGTGGAAGCACATGTAGTAAACAATACTGTTATAGTAGATATAATTTTAGATTTGCTATTCTAAAGTTTCAAGCTTTCAAATATAAAGATTTAACTAATATTAGAAAAAAGCATAGCTGCTGAGCATATCATAAATTTTAGAACAAGACTTAAAATTAAGTACGATAGAGCCATCAATGAGTAGCATTTATACCACATGCAAATGGAAAGACTTCATTTCAGTGAACATGTATTAGTGCCTACAGAGTTCCCTCGACTTCTTGGTGGGGTAAACAGCTATCTTCTGCTGTGCCCTTTGACGATACTACTTCTGTCTTGGAGCCAGTCACCTATGAACTGAGCTCCCTGAAACCCTAAATCAAAAGAAACCTCTCCTTCTTTAACTTGTGGTTGTTAGGTATTTTGTCCCAGCAATAGAAAACTTTAAATTACAGAAAACATGTGCCAGGAGTGGGGTAATACCTGTGACTGTACATGACCTGTGATTCTGAGCTTTGGCGTTTGTTTCTGAGACGAGTTTGAGAAGGTTTGAAGATGGGAGCTGGAAAAGCCCTAGAATGCCGAGAGCAGAGTTTGGGGGGGAATTCTTGCGGGAGCTCCATAGACCAGAATGCTTATTATAACATGACAGTAAAGGCCAGGATCCTGAGATTTCAAATGGGAAGGAAGACTGTATTAGAAAATGGACTTGAGGCCATGTGTATAATGTTTTGCCAAAAACTTGCCTATATTTGTCCATGTCCTAATTACTTTGTACAAACATAAGTTTATGTTGGCAGATTAACTGATATGATGCTGAAATTTTAAAGGTAGTCCAAGCTTCTTGCTGTGATATGAGAATCGCTGGCTACTTGTAGTAAAACTACTATGAGAATCAGGAGTGAAAGGCAAAGCTAGAAGTTGTGAAAATTTTGCAACTTTGTTGAAAAGGCATCTCAGCATGTAAAGTTGGGTCATTAGAAGAGTATGGTTGCTTAAAAGATTAGTGTTCTTTTTAAAGCCAAGTATTTTGCATCAGACAATAGGAAAGATGTCTTGGTGTCATCCAAGGAAATGCCAAGGCCCACCCATCATAGGCTCAAGAGCATAAAAGAATAAAATCCCTTGGAAGACTGTTTTGAGAAGAGACTGGCAGGCTACTCTGCTCATTAAGAGCTGCCTAGGAGGGACTGCCAGGAAAATGGTAACTGGGTAAGCGGCAGAGAAAGATACGCCCTGAGAATCACCACACAGACACTGGAATATAGCAACACGAGAAAGACAAGGAGAGAAACAGGTCCCCTGGTCCCAGGAAGGATTTGAAATGAGAATTGAAGCCCTCAGAAAGAGCAGAAAAGATCCCTCACTGAGTAAAAGCTCAGGTGGCCACCACCACAATGGTGCAGTTTGAGGAAGAGTAGGAGGAGAAAGAGGGAGTTTCTACTTCTTATACACCCTTGGCCCACTTCCTCATTCCTACACTCACAGCTTCAGCTTCAGAAGACTGTGCTTGCAGGAGCCTCCTGGCTTGGCCAGAGGAGAGCAGAATTCTGAGAGCTGGGCCAAAACTGGAGTGGAGAAAGCACAGCCTGGAAAAGAAGCAGCAGCAGTTGGGAGGTGTTGTTGAACCCAGCTTGATGAAGAAAAGGTACAACGGGCACTAAAGCAGCATGCCCACTCTGTTGTGACCCATTCTAATCAGCGCCCTGAGGCAAGGCGGAGACAAAGCAACCAGTACACAGCCCACCACACCCAGCTCTGTGCCTGCCCCAAGGCTGTGGCCTGCTACCTCTCCCCTGTGCGAGCAACTGCCAGCAGAGAGCAGCAGAGAGCAGCAGCAGCAGCGACCCCGGGGCCACAGCAATTCCCAGGGATCCATCCAATGAACAAACGGGAACTGGAACACAGCAGTAAGAGAGAGGTGCAGATGGAGGTGGGCCAGATGGCCCCACGCCCTTCTCACTCCAACACCAAGCAGGAAGCATAAGCTGAGTTTCCAGGTTTCAGCTCCCACCCTGAACTCTCTCTGTGAGCACTTTGAAACTTGGCACCCCCTGTGCCCGACATGTGTTTCCGACAGCATCAGGCTGATTCCATGGGCTTCAGGACCCACTCTAAACTACTAATATGAGCACCAAGAGGAACTTCATACCACTTGCATATATGAACCTTGTATGAACCCATAGTGACAAATTATACTAAAAGCAGTAGTCCTGGAGACAGAGAGATGACAACATACTCTACATGGAAGACCTGAGAAACTAGAAACTCCTCCAATTCTCTCCTAGAACTAATAACTAAACTTAGTACACACGCTGGACTGCCTCAGTGAGCACAGGTGCAGGAGATCTCATGCCACTTGTGCCCAACATCGTAAGTGTCCCCAATGCCCAACTGTGTAAGGGGTAAAGAGTAGCAGCGCTGGAGATCGAGAAGTAGGAGGAGGCATAGACCTGGAAGTAGGGTGCAGACCCAGTCCTCTAGCTCTGCAGGGATATCCTCCAAAGAGTCATAGGTGGTCTGCAGGAAGACACTGGTGGCCTATGAAGGGAACCCAGAGGCCCTGACAGGGAGCTCAGCAGCCTGTGGGGGGAAGAGGGCTCCCTGCAGGCTATATGAAAATGCTCAGGACCTGGACCGGGTCCCTGGGCACATGGTGACAGGGCAGACCGTGGCGGTTCATGGAGGTGACCCTGCAGACTCGACCAGACCCCTGGGCACACGGTGATGGGGCAGAGTCTGGCAGTGCATAAGGGCGACTCTGCAGACTTGACCAACCCCCAAGGCCTCAAGGCCTTGTCAGTGATATACTGGTCATTGTGTGCCCTAGTCCCTGCCTATGTACTGCCATTGAGGTTGGGTGCTTTTCCACCTAATGCCATAGTAATTAGTGTGTACCTATGTTTGTTGCAACATAATGTGAAGCAGCCATGTGTCTTCCCAATGTGAGAGCCCGAGGGAATGAATAAAACCAAAAAGTACAGTTATTATCAGAGGGAAGATGACTGACTGTGTGGGAGAACAATGGAGATGAGGGTGGAGAAATTTTTTTGATTAATCATACTTGCTTTTATTTGTATAACTAAGTAACAAATGCAAATATAACATTATGTAATAGAGCATCCATTGTTAATTCTCTACTATCTTTTCTATAATTTTGTATTTCCTTTATTGTTTTTGTGTTATTCTGGTTTACGTCTGTTTGTTGATATGTCTCCCTTCTTTTGCCTTTAAAATAATATAAAAAAGAGCTGCCTAGGAAAGTGTTTCCCTAAATCCAGCCATCTAGGTGCTCAGAGGCTGTTATAGCCATAGTCCAAAAGAGCTAGGCTACTGCTCAAAGTGGCAGCAGATCTTGGCACCATCTGCATGGTCCTCATTTTTCAGGCAAGCTAAATACAAGAGTTATGAGATTATAGAGACTTCTGCCTAGATTTCAAAAGAAGGTTGGGGAGCCTAAACAAAAATGTTTGATAGGGTCACAGTCCTTCTCAGGAGCCCCTAAGAGGGCAATGCTTGAAGCTATGAGACGGAAGCCAAAATTTTAAAGGAAACACTGGGAATTTGGAGATGCCAAGAAAGTGGATTACCTGCCAAAGAAAACTATAAGCAGTGAGCAACATTAGTCCAATGAAGAGACCATGTGGGCTGCAAGTGGTAATGTTATCAGGACCTGGCTTCCCCATACATTGGAGCTCACATCTCACCATGGCCTGGCCCAGTTGCTGCTCATGGAGCTATAGGATTTAATGTTTTCCCTGCTTGATTTTAGTTCTCCTTTGGTTTACATCCTTTATAGCACTCTTATTTCTCCACTTTCAAAATGAGAATGTTTAACCTTTGTTGTGTGTTGGATGATAGCCAGCCCTTCCTGGTCCTTGTCAAGGTCTGGGAAATTTATATTTATAATCCCATGGGAAAGTTATTGGAATTTCATTGGTTTAATTCCAATGTATCTATCCTCGTGCAACCCATGGCACAAATAAAGACAGTAATACATCCAAAATGGTGGGGAGCCAAGAGTGTCCTAAGTCCAGTTATAATGATGGCTAATTGGAACAAAGGCTTGACACAGGCCTGACCCCAGATTTTACTAATTCATAAAAAGGAAGTGCCTTGAGAATGAGTGACTGAGAATGGTGGTAAGCATGTGAGCGTTGTGAGCTGAGCTAGGTAGGAGGCCTGAAATTACTTCTGCAGTATGTATAAAGAGTAATCTGCATAAAGCTATTGAGATAGTATATAACATTTCAGGATCAGTGCTTTAGCTCTGATCTGTAATCTTTTATGCCCTGGGAAGTCATAGCCTTTTATCCCAAGGCTTGATCCCAACCGACAGCATGGAACATGACTTTCTACCCCACCTCAGCTCACTTGTTTTTTTGGGAGCTCGGGGTGAGAGGGCAGAGTAACACTTTCCTGTAGTCTTTGCTTCCAAAATTACACACTAGCACCTCAGCTGGACTGCTTTGCATAGCTTAAAGCCAATTGAAAGGAGAAGGAAAAGTCCTAGTCAGTTCTGTACATATAAATACATAGAAATAACACCTGGTTTAGCTAAAATGGAGATAATTGCTCTTCTCTCAAGGAGAGTCATGCAGGTGTTCCTTCACATTGGATATATTTAATTTCTTTTTGATTTTTATACAAGTTCACAGCTAAGTGTTTGTCTTGAGTGTCAGAGGAGACTCTGGATTTGAACTTTCCAGCAACTCAAGAAGTGTTAAGATTGGACCTTTTAGAATGGGCTAGATGCATGTTTTGTAATGACATGAACGTGTGACCCTTTGCAGTTCAGGGGCAGAATATTATAGCTCAGATCTAAAATGTCCCATAAAGGTCACATGTTCAATGGTGAAATTTTGGAAAATGATTGGATCACTGGTAATGATACACAGGAAAGATGCTCCCAACCTGCTAGATATCTAGGATGAGTTAGTGTTCTCTCAAATCAAAGAATGAATTTTAGGAACAATGGAGGCTAACAGCAGATTATACTTATTGAGGGAAAGAAAGCTTCTGTCTAATTGAGCTACAGAAGGAGTCCTTAGTGGATTGCCCAGAAACCTGCCTTTTCTAGAAATTTTTGTAGAGCAAAACCATGAGGTGAGGTGATCCAAGGTGGGGAACATGGGAACTCAAAAGGTAGGCACAAAGTGGGACAAAACTATGGTCAACCAATAAGATTATGAGCCTAATTTCTCAGGTAAAATTGAGTAGATCAGGATTAAATTGGGAAGTAAGTCTTGTAGCAAGTGGAGATGACTACAGAACAGAGGCTTTTCCTAAAGGAGGTGGGATTAATGATGCCTCCTGGCTTTTTCAAGGTGATTGATACTTATTCCGAATATCAACCCCTGATATTTACCTTTAGGGAGATATGTGGGTACATCTGTTTCATCTTTTGTCCTAAGGTGAGGCCCACAGTAGAAGTGCCTGTCTCTTCCACAGTTGCAAGGTATCTTGTCTTCCATCTTGGCTCCTTCAAGGGCCTAGCCCTGTGTTACTGGCTATAATATTTCTATCTAATACAGCTGCCTATAAGATCACCCCCTCTGAACAAGTAACCTGAACTGCCTTGAGGGTATAATGGGAGATGGCCACTCTGGCTTCTTTGGGGTGAAGGGGGTCATAGCTATTGACTGGCAATCAGAGATACTCTCCAGAAGTCTATCTAAAGGCCTTGGATAGACACCAGGCATTTATATCTTGGATAGGTGTATAGCTTTAAATCCGGAGGAGATAAAGCCACAGAAACAATCAAGCAAGCATTGGCCAAATAATAAGATCAAAAGGATAATTATGAATGCAGTCAACAAGACCCGTAATGCCTTCTCGTAGAGGATAAGGATAAGGTCTAGGAAATTTCTAAGTCTGATATGCCATTAATTTATCAACTAATATCTTCAACGGCTATTGAGATATTAGCAGAAGGATCAAGAATGTACGCACAATATTCAGTTTTAACAATTTCACAAATACATCCTGTACTGCTGTTAGAATGTCTAATGCCATCTGATTTTGGAGGATGGTTTGTTTTATTAATTTTACTTTTTTATTTAGGACAGAGAGACTAGCTGTGATGTCTTTAAGGCTCACTGAATATAGTTAGTTAGGGCCTTGATATGTGTCATATAACCCTCTCTCTAGACAAGATCTGATGGAGCCCAGCAAAAGGAATCTAAAAGTAATGTAGCTTATTAATTATAGGTCTTAGACCCCTTTATTGATGGAGTCTGACATTTTGTCATAAGTCCCTCTAGCTTTAGTTTTAATTATCTTGAAATTTTTTGGTGACTTATGAAAACCAGATTAACACAGTATTTGTCCAATGGAAAACTTTCTTAAGTTTTTTACATGAACAATAATATGCATTACATTTGTAAAGACAGTCTCAGCATCATTTAGATTAGTTTGAAACCTGAATATATATATATATATATATATATATATATATATATATATATATATTACAGTATTTAGACAGGATAAAATCTCTCCAGGATGGTAGCTGCGCTTTTAAGCACAACTAAAAGAAATGGGTGAAGAAAAAGTTATCCCAGTTACAACTTAAACAAGATATAGTTTTTAATGGCTGATTTTATTGAGATATGATGACTGCAAGATGGTCAGGGTTGGAGAAGGACAAAGAGACCTGTGCCAACGTCCCATAGGCTGATTTCTTTTTCCTCTAGTCGTAATTACTCTGGACTCCTCCCTAGAGATGACATTTTGGTCAGAAGAGAGGAGGCAGAGTGCACTGGGGCCCTTCAGTCCTATTGGACCACCTGGGAAGATGAGTCTGAGCTCTGCCTCAAAGTTCAGTCTCACAGTAACTGCCTTGGCAGTCAGGTGGCCTCTTAAGGCAGTCACTGTTAAGGTGAGCAGGCTTTTGACAATGGTAGCAGATGAACCTAGTCCTTGAGCTCTTCTTGGAGCCCAGAGTATCAGACTTAGGGTCTATTTTTTTTTACCTGAGGCCACAACAAAGGCAGCCATTTTTTTTTATCACTTTGTTTCCTCTCCCGAGTTTTCTCCCAGTTCCAATTATAGAATACTAAGAAGGCATTCTTATTAAAGTATCAAGTGAACTATCCTGGAGCAAAACTTATCTTTTGTAGCTCTATTCTAATTTCTTGCACTGACTGGGTAATAAACATGTCTTTAAACAAAACGTGTCTTTTTATTGAATCAGGGGCTATGGAAATAAGTGTTACTGCTGCCTCTAGTACATGTTCTAAGAAAGCAGAGGGGTTTCCATCTTTCTCCTGAAAAATAGCTGAAAATTTAAAATAGCTAGAAGGCTTGGTTTCTGTCCTTCTTAGACCTTGAAGAATACACAGTTTAAAATGTCTCCTGTACCAATCTCCTATCCGGCTGTTAAGTCAACAGGGGTCTTGGGTAGGGACTGCCTAGGCTCCAGTGGGAACTGATTGTTCCCCTGGCTGTCTGCTAGTTGTTTGCAATTCACAATAGAGTATTTATCCTCAAATGCAATAGCAGCTATTAATGCTGCTTGTCTCTCACTAGAAGTGAATGTTTGATTTAAGATTAATATTACATCTTTCCACCCTAGCTTATAGGTCTGAGTAAATTCTCTAAAGACATCAACGTACTTATAAGGGTCATTTGAAAATTTCCGAGTTCTAGCTTGATCTGCTATAAGTCATTGAGCGAAAGAGATATATGAACGTAGGAGTCTCATATGGATCATAATAACACCTTGAGCATAAATACAAATTGTTTCTTAATGTAAAGGGAATTTGAACATAACATAATTCTGACGATTTTCCCTCTCCTTTACAGTATGATTTTGGTTGTAAAAGAACATAATTAATACTTCCCTTTGTGCCCCACTTTGGATTTAAGGGGTAGACATGCCATGTGCATGTACAGAAAATATTAAATGGCTCTTTTTCAATGTGTAAAGGTCAAATATCTTCTGGTTGTCAAGGGCACACTCTAAAGAAGGAAGAGACTGGAGTGTGAGCATCCAATGTCTCAAATATAATAAATGGTTGGGTGTCTCCTCTTTATTTCTAATTGATTTCTATACCCTCATAGACATCCTTTGGATATTTTCCACTCCAGGGAAGGTGGATGCCATCTGGAAATATTGGAGGGACAAAATTTGGCCAGCCTCTCCACACTCAAACTGGTGCACAATTTTATCCTCCTGGGAAGTTCATTACTTATATTGAACATTTATAAACATAAATTACAATTCATGAACAGGAAGTTTAAAGAAGGAAGCATAACTTTGTAGTAAACTATTGCTTTTAGTTCTTTAGAAGAGGGCACATATGAAAGGTGACTTGGAAAGAAAAAGCACTTCTGTTATGCTGTGAAAGACATCACCTCTGAAGACACATAAAGGAAACTCATAGGTTAAACTTATATTTATTATCTAACAATTACATTTTACATCTTGGTAAAGGAACTTTAGTTAAGGCTGACAAAAATCTCTTCTTATTCTTAGTTAGCATATGTAAAGCGCAAATGGAACTCATTCCCTGATAATTTATGTGAAATGTAAATTGCTGCAAGTTGCCTCAGCCTAATTTCTGAAGGGAGGGGTAGTTAAGTGTTTCAACTGAAAAGCTTAGGGAGAATTTCTAGTTTATTAGAAGACAGAGATAAGTATGATACATAAGTGGAGATTTTTCTGTGGTCAGGTGTCAGTTTCCCTGAGGAACTTTCAGGTATCTGCCAGAGAAAAAAGCCCTGGCCATGACTCCTCAATTATTCTCCATTTCTATTGGCCCTCACAACCAGAAATCAGTCTTCAAAAAGGAATCCAGCTGTCTGTCTGGTCAACATTCCATTAGCCATTACCTTCAGTGGGGATTTACCAAAGAGATGCTGGGCAAGCCTGTTCTCTGCTTTAAGACTGAGAGCTTCTCTAAGAATGTTTAACTAGCTGGCAGAGTAACCACTATTTGTCAAAGTTCTATAAGGGATAGTTAAAAGCCTGAGCAAGATTACCTAGCAGTTTATAAGTTTACTGTAAAAGTTTTGAAGTCCACAACTTATTATCAAAATATGTTTCCTATACTCATAAATAATAACTAGACATAGGAGGAGAAGAGAAAAGGTTAGAAATCTTCCCTTATGCTAAATGTGTTTTGGTCCCATAAGTCTGCTTTTAGAGATAGCTCTTTCTGGTTTCACTTGGAAGTAGGTCCTTTCCACTGTGTCTCAGGTTCAGTCTCCTGAAAGAAACCTGCCCAGAACACCACTAAGCAGGAACATGGCTATGTGTGTTCTCCTAGATGGGCAAAATTCCAATGTCTCATCTGAACCAAGAGGGTACATGTCCCTCCTCTAAGATGACATCCCTGTCTTCATTGTTAGCAGTCACTCATTTTCTATGGGCTTAACTTAGTTGTTGATTAGGAGAAGGCTGGAACAGTCTAGAGTTCTTTTCTTTCTAATTTTACATGCCCCTAAAAAGGAAAATACAAAGTGATAGGAAAAGATTAGCAGTGATGCCAGGGAAAGGAAACTGAAGCAGAATAAGCTTGACACTTCCTCTAGAGTGTAGAGAAGGATCAAAGCCAGTCTATCTCAGTGAAACTTGTCCTCCAACTCTTAAGAATGGCCACAAACCTAGTGTCTTTTAAATGGTGGAAGGAGTCCCATGTTTTATTATACAGGTGTGTATATGTTCTACATCTGAGCTACATTTCATTTAAAAGACCCATTTTACAGAATTTATATTAAAATCCACTAGGGGGCATTCTAACGTTACTTTCTCTAGTGCTATTGTCTAAAGTCAAGCAAGGAATGCCAGTAAATATAGTAAGTAGTTCAAATACAACCTATACAAGAAAAAAACAAATAAAAATGTCTCCATAAAGAAGGATCATAACCTTACAAACTTCCCATGTTTTAACTTAGATTTGTCACATTTTAACAAGACTGTATGAGACAAAGTATAAGCAATTATAAGCAAAGAGCAAAGACATAACAAAATTTGAAGCATAAAAATTTGTTACCTAAATGAGTCCCAAGCTAGAGTCTATGAAACAAATGAAACTCTTACCCCCATCTAATGATCTCAGTGGGACCTCCAAGTGATATAGGGGAAAGAAATTCCCAACCTGCTAGATATCTGGGATAAGTTTGTGTTCTCTAAAATCAAAGAATGAATTTTAGGAACAAGGGGGGTTAAGAGCAACTTATATTTATTCAGAGAAAGAAAGTTTCTGTCTGAAAGAGAGAGAGACAGAAAGAATTCCAAGTGTATTGCCAAATAATCTGCCTTTTCTAAGGATTTTTATAGAGAAAAACCATGAGGTAAGGTGGGTTCAAGGTGGGGAAAATAGGAACTCACAAGGTGATCATGAGGTGGTATAAAACTATGGCCAACCAATAAGATTATGAGTATAATTGCTCTTATAAAATTGATTAGATTAGGATCAAATGGGGAAGCAAGTCATGTGGTAAGTGGGGATGAATACAGAACAGGGGCTTTTTCTGAAGGGGGGTTAGTGATGCTTCCTGGCCTTTTCCAGGTGATTGATACCTATTTAGAATATCAATCCCTAATGCTTATCCTTAGGGAGATATGTGGGTGCATTTGTTTTATCTTTTGTCTTGAGGTCTGGCCCACAGTGGAGGTGTCTGTCTCTCCCACAGTTGCAAGCTATCCTGTCTCTCATTCTGGTTCCTTCGAGGGCCTTGCCCTTTCTTACTGTCTATAATATTTCTAAGTCAGCTGCCTACAACAGCACTTGTGCTCATTCATAGGTCAATCCATTGATGAATTCATTGCTAAATGTGCTATCAGGAAGTAGGGTTCAGAGGAAGGTGGTGGGTCTCTGGGGCACAACACTGAAAATGCTCATGTTCCCACTTCTCCTTTTCTCTCTTTGCTTCCCAGCTGCCATGTAGCTGGCAGCTGTCCTCAACCACACCCTTGCACCCTAATGTTTCTGCAGTGGAACAATCTACCTACAGACTGAATCTTTTGGAATAATGAGCCAGAATAAACCTCTCCTCCTTTATGCTGTGAGTTTTAGCTACTGTACTCTTTCCTAGAAACCAAAACATAACTAATATATCTGTAAGAGCAGATAGTTTTGAAATATTACAGGTAATTTTTTATAAGTTAGGTTAATTCTCATCATTTCCTCTATAGTAGTACAGTACAGTACATATAAAGAATGATTTTTCTACTTCCAACACACTTCTATTTTTGTGTGTCCAAATCAGATATGTAAATAAATCCCTAACATGCAACGCTATAATTCTTTTGGGAATTCTGTCTCACACAAGGACACACAATGATAAACAGTGCTATTATTATAGATATACTCTACTAAAGTGTAAAACTTCTTAAAAATTTAATTAATATTAGAAAAATATAGGTATTGAATACATCAGAATACGTTAGAATAAGACTCAAAGTTATAAATTATAAAGCCACCAATTAATGGCACTTGTGCCACATGGAAATAGAAAGACCTTGCTTCAGTGGGCATACAACATTCCATACATCGTGGCTTTTGAGAAGGAAATCTCTACCTTCAAAAAATGAAATTGTAGCTGCCAAACATTTATCTTCTCAAAAAGAAATATGAGTTTTGTCCTGAATAATAAGATTCCTTACAGTCTACTTATATAATAGCAGGAATGTTTCTTCTGTTCATCAGTGCAGTAGATACAGACTTTCCAGGTCATATAAGAGAGCAAGAAATATTACTTCTGTCTAGTGATTTTGACATTTTTGAATATATTTGGTTTTTGGATGATCCTTCAGTTTAAGTTTTGCTTGTTTTCCCTGATTATTTTCAGTCTATTCATCATTGGCAGGGAATTAATTATTAAGTCATATCAATTATTTTCTTCATTTTATTCTATTTGGTACCCTGTATTTTTGTGTATGTACTGATGATATAAAGCCTGCCATCATCTACCATAAAGTTATTTCCTATGTCTATAACTAATAAGCAGTTTGTAGGAAAATACGTTGTTTTTATGTGTCAAGTCAGCTAGGCTATAGTACCCAGTAATATAATCAGACACTAATTTAGGTGTTACTACAAAGTTATTTCACCTAAAATCAGTTGCCTTTTATTCAATCCATAGGAAGATTCCTTATGAGGAAGGATTAAGGAGAAAGAAAGTCTGCTTTAAATCTGCTTAATTTTCCAGCTTGCTAGCCTGCTATGTGTATTTGAATTTGTCAGCCCTTACAATCATAAGAGCCAATTCTTTGATCTAAATCCCTTAGCATATTTCTGTAATAAATTAATCAGTAATTGTTAAGGTATACAGATAAGAGTAGGTGAGTAGACAGTCCCATACATACATACATACATGCATATATGCAGACCTGTACACACACTTACATACATAGATATATTTTCAATTCAGTTTCTCTGGAGAACCCTGATATGGTTGATAGAGATTTTACTGGGAGTGGTTTGGAAGTAATAGAATGGCTCAGAAGTAATAGAGTATAAATCTAAAATTTAAATTGATTCTGTGGAACTCATTTGAGATTATGAAATGTTCTGTTTCTCATCAAATTGTGAATTTATCCATTCCTTCATTTACATCAGTATGGATTCATGTTTTCCTAATTAAATGATTAACTAATAGCCTATTTTATAATATTTTATTGAGCTATAGTTCACATTTTATATTATTCACTTTTTAAAACATAGAATCCAATATTTTAATACATTCATTAAAAATCATTCTAGTCATAAGTGATGTTTGAATGTTTTTCTGGCCCGAACCAAATCCTACACTAGACTCTGTGTAACACTTAGTTTTAGCACTTCTTCCCCAAACTCTGTCATTATATTGAGATTTGGCAACCACTGTTCTACTTTCTGTCTTTATATATTTTCCTGTTCCAGGTATTTCATATAGATGGAATCAAGTGCTACAGTGACATTTATATCAAAAATGAGCACGTACAAAATGATGATCCTGTAAGATTATTATGTAGTTAAAATTATCCTATTGCCAAGTGATGTCGCAGCCATTGTAATAGCATAGTCTCCTGCATTACACACGTGTGTACAATGATCCTAGTGTAGACAAACCCACTGTGCTGCCAGTTGTGCAAAAGTTTACTACATACAATTTCTATGGAACATAACACTTGATGATGCTAATAAAGAACTAAGTTGCTATTTTGTGAATGTAACACACTGTATTTTATTATTATGGTGTACTTATAAGAAATGTTAATTGTAAAACAGCCACAGGTAAGTCCTTCGGGAAGTAACTAAGAGGACAGAGGGCATCACTATATATGTTAATGCATTTGAAGAACTTCTAAGTGGACAAGATAACAATGTTGGTGATCTTCACCCTGTGAAGGCCAGGTTCATGCATGTGTTTGTGTCTTAGTTTTTAAAATGCTTATAAATAAAACAGAATACAAAAATTTTATAAAATAAAGATATAATGAAAGAAAACATTTTGTAATATTATGCAACTGATTCATGTTTTAAGCCAAATGTTATTACAAAAGACCTAAATAGTTTTAAAACTTTGAAGCTTAGGAAGTAAAAGAGTTACAGTAAGTTAAGGCTAATTTATCATTGATGGAAAGCATTTTCTATCATCTAATATTGCTTAAAACTTCAGTATTTCTAAAGTCTGCGGCAGTGCACGCTAACATCCGGGCTTCAAATTCACTCCCTACCCACTCACTGACTCACCCCGAGCCACCGCCAGTCCTAGGAACTCCACTCTTGGTAAGGGTCCTGTACACAGGTGCCACTTTTTATCTTTCGTCTTTAATTTCACCATTTTTGCATTTATTTGTTTTTTTTTTTTAATTTTAGAAACATAAAAGTACAAAAACATATTGACAAACAGACACCCATTATCATAGAAAATAGTACAATCACAACTAATCTATAGACAAGGTGATATGGTCTCAACAGTAGTTGTTGTTTTATCCATTGATATCTTCGAATTGTAGATGTATGGACCCATATACAGACATGCAAATTTAGTCAGA
>PVLD010012137.1:0-61811 GCA_004027595.1 Dinomys branickii | reverse complement strand
GGGGGGGGCTTGTCCACTGCTGAGGGTAGGGAGGCCTGACCACTTGCTTCCGGTGCTGGAAATCTCACTGTCTGTACTGAGCCTCTCTCATCTACGCTCCCGTCTGCACACCTTCCAGAGTGATGTCATTTACCCATTCCAAGGCCATGTAACACCTTTGAGAACATCTCCTCAGCTTACAGCGTCCGCAGGTTCTCTCCCACACTCGGGCCATGATCTGCTTTTGGATGCCAGGTAGGAGTTTTAGACTTAGTTCCTGCAGACCAAACTCTTCATCTTCTCTCTGAAGCTAGCTCCACATGAAACATACGCATCTCCACTGATAAGAGATCCATCTTTTTGGATTTTATGTCAAATCATCCTTTACTCACTTTCCAAACTCTCAGGGAGTCTCCCAATCTCAGAAAGCTTTACTGTGTCTCAAGTTCCCACTAATGAACTGAAAAAAAAAATTGCAGTCATTCTGGAAAATGAGAGAAGTCATGAGCACAACAAAAATATAATAACATCCTAGAAAGAGAAAAGGTAGAAATGGTGGAGAAATCAAGGCAGATTTCAATGAATATAAATTATCTCAATATTAAAACAATTTTAAAAGAGGTTATGTCAGATATTATGTAAAAATTTTCAGAATACAAGTTAAAAAATCAATCACTTTCTTATAAACTGGCAATAAATTTAAAATAAAAAATATCACTTACATTAACATCTCAAAAATGAAATGCTTAGATGTAAATCTAACAAATTACATAGAAGATCTGTACAAGGAAATCCACAAAGGTTTGATGATTTAAAATTTTAAATAAATATAGATAATCCATATTCATGGAGTAGAATATTCAATATTTTCAAGATGTCAGATAGCATTTCTTCAAATGTTGTCTAGAGTCAATGCAATCCTAATAAAAATGCTAAAACTTACTTTGTGGTTATCTACAAACTGATTGTAAATGGCATATGGTAAAATAAGACTCATAATAGCCAATCCAGTATTGAAGGAGAACAAAGTTAGGAGATAAATACTCTCCAACTTTAAGTCTTATTATAAAATGACAATAAATCAGGACTGCAATACTGATAATTTAATAAATGATATTATATCAATGGAACAGAGGTGGCGGCCCCCAAGTAAACCTGCATGATCCATGAGAAAAGAAATTTTTAAGATAGATCCCATCAAAATGAACAAATGCTGCTTTGTAAAAGATTGGAAAGAGTGAGAATTCAAGTCATATACCAGGAGAAATTGTTTGCAAAAGACACAGCTAGTAAAGAGCTGTCATCTAAGAAATGCATGAACTCTTAAAACTCAACAGGAACACACAATCAAATAAAAAAAACAGCAAAGAGCTAAACGAACAGCTCAATAAAGAAGTTACACAGGGAGGGAGCCAGCACAGTGAAGATGTTCCACTGCACACATCGTCAGGAGAATGCCCACTGAAGCAGCGGTGGGATTCCACACCTCCGAAGGTGGCCAGGATCCAGAACGCCGACCCCATCAAAGGCCGGCGAGGGCGCAGACACACAGAACTGACCTGTCGTCCAGTGTAGAGGAAGTAAGAAAGGGCCCGGCCATCCTGGAAGACATTCCTTCGAACGTGAACACACTCTTACCATGAAACCCAGCAGTCGTGCTTCTTGGTCTTTATCAAAAAGAGCCTTATATAGATGCTTGCAGCAGTGCTAGTCGATATCGTCTAAAGGAAGAAACATCCAAGATGGACTTGGCAGGTGGTGTGTACTTATGGTGTGTGCAGACGAGAGATTACTCAGTGCTAAAAGGAAATGAGCTCTTAAGCTGAATGGACAGTAGCGACTGAAATATTAGAAGCGCACAGGCTGTGTGATCCCAACTATGTAGTACTCTGAAAAGGCAAACTTACAGAGACAATAAAGAGCTGGGTGATTACTGGAGGTGAAGGTAGAGGAGGGATGAAGAGAGCACCAGAGAAAGGGGGTGGGGGGTTGGATCCAGGGTCTTCACGCTGAGCTAAATCCCTGGACCTGTTTTAGTCTGTAACATGGTCTCACTAAGTTGCTAAGTTGCCAAAGTTGGGCTCAAAAGCGTGATCTTTCTGCCTCAGCTTCCCAGAATGCTGGGATGACAGCTGTGCACCACCATGTATGACTAGAACAGGATTTTTAGGACAGTGAAGACACCATATATGACACTAAAGAGGCAGAGACATGTCACAATGCGGCCCAATACCCATAAGATGAGCAACACCAAGAACATAGCCTAATGAACCTGTGACTTTGGGTGACATCAGCGGTACCAAATGTACCCATTTGATGGGAGATGTCGATGTTGGGACAACCATCTATGTGCAGGTTGGGGGTACCTGGGAACCTTCAAAACTTTCAAATTCGCTCTAAAAATATTGTCTTAGAAAACTGATGTCAAGAAGTAACACTATAGCTTTTTTTCAAAACTCACAATGCCACACAGTAGGAGAAATTAAAATACAAATTTAATAGTGGATACCAAGGAAATGGAATTAGGATTCAACAATCTCTCCATTTCCACTGTTCACCTTGTCATAGCTGAAGAATGTTTATCTATGTATCTGTATACACTGTAAAGCAATTTTAGTCTTAAAATGCTACTGAAACAGCTGTCTGCAATGTGTGGAAAATTCATTTAGTATATTGTACATACAGTTGATATTTAACATTTTATGCTAACAAGAAAATTTAGATTATTTACATAAATATTGTGTTGCGAAAGACTTAAACAATAATTACAATTTTTATTTGTCAAATATCACTGAATTAGATCAAATCATGTATTAAAGGGGTAATAAACAGAAATTCCTGGGATAACTTGAGGAAAGTTTTCATGACATGTTTCACATTGCATCTTCAGTCTAATCTGCAGGGTTTATATTGCTGGGTTATTCTCTTTCTTCCCCAACTTCGTTAAGATATAACTGACAAATAAAGCTTGATTATATTTTTGCTATACAAAATGATGGTATTTGTACCCATTGTAACTGTTGAATGAAGTTATTAACTTACCAATCATCTCACATGCCATTTCTTGTGAGAACATTTAAGGTCATAGCTCTTAGCAATTAAATACTCAAGGTTCTTTAAAATATTGTTTTATTATTATGTTCAGGAACTGAGTTTCCTGAACTTAGGCTTAGATAGATATTTAAATAAAGCAATTTAATAACATAATTCTGGGAGCTTAATTTCTGAAACATGTTTTATGTAGTTTTTATTTAGTGGAGTAATGATTTTTGCATTTATTTTTTACTTTTTCTTTGAGGATGTATTATCTTCATGGAAATTTGAAGCGGCAGTGCACGCAAACGTCAAGTGGGGTCAAGGTCTCTGCGATCGCGGCCTGAAGGCGCGTTTACAAACTCACAGATTGAGCTCCAGGAGGGCTCGCGTGTCCCGAGGGAACTCTTGGGAGGTGCTGGGTCCTGAGAGTGCTCCTGAGTGGACCGATCCCCTGACGAATCCACAGCTGCAGTGCTGTGGGGAGGGGGGTGCTGGGCAGAGGAGGTGACTTACTGGGGGCAGTGACGGCAGTTGCGCGTTCTCCTCCGCGGCTCCTCCCTTCTCCTTGCTTCTCGGTTGCCGCGACAGGAGCAGCTCTGCTCCATGGACCCTTCCCGCCTGGCAGCCGGTGGACGAGGGACTGAGACCCTGACCCGGAACAACTTCCCGCCTGGGAGCCGGTGGGAGACGGACAGAGACCCTGACCCGGAACAACTTCCGCTAAGTTGTGAGCATTTGGTGCTCTGTCCTTGTGGTAAGAAAGTGCCACATCAATATAACATAACAATAAATGTATAAAATAATATATAAATATAACATATACATATAATTTTGGACAAATTCACCGATGAAGGGAACAAATTTACTTAGTTGAGAGTGCCTGATAATTGATGAGGCAAATGTTATTAGATTTATGGGTTTTCCCCTTTTATTCAGCTCTTTCCAGGGGATAAATAATACAAAGAAGGTCCTGACTCTGAAGTCAGAACCCAAACATTACAGATGTTGTCTAGAAGCTGATTTGGACGAGAAGTGACTGTCATCTAAGAAAAAGACAACACAGCATTTTAAAACTCAGCTTGATACATTTAAAGAGCTAAACTCATTTTAACAATTGAGATACAAGCCTTATGCCATAAAATACAACCTTTCATCTTTAAAAAAAACACTTAGTACATATTTGCAATGCAGAATGAATCGTTCATTCCAGAGAATTGGTGTCCTCTCAAATGTGCAGTCTGATGGTTTTTGGCACATTCACAGAGTTCTGCAACTATACCCACAGTCTAATTCTAGAACAGGTCCATGAGCCCTCATAGAAATCAGTCATCCCCACGCCGCCTCTGTGTCTAACCACAGAAAGCATGGACCTATGTTCTATCTGCCTGTTCTGAACGTATTGCATACAAGTACAATCAATGTCTGGAACTTATTTATATTTCACATAAATAAATGAACTTCATATAAGTAATATGGTCTTATGCTGGTTTCTTTCATTTATAGAATGTGTTTTCAAGTTTATTCATGCCATAGCTTGAATCACTACTTAATTTCTTTGCATGGCTGAGTACTGCTCCGTTGGTGGGTACACTTTGTTTACCCACTCATCCACTGATGGCTGCATGAGTTCTTTCTGATATTGTGCTACCATGAGCGCGTAATTTTCTGTGTTCCAATCAGCAAGGTGGGGGAGGGAGTCCAGTTTCTCCACCTCATTGCCAGTGCTTGGTATTTTCAATTTTTCTTTTCTTAATAGCCACTCCTCATAATATGACATGAAATAGCTTTGGTTTGCACTTCCTGACAGACTAGTGATGTTGATACTGTTTTATGTGCATGTTGGACATTTGTATATCTCAGTCATTTTTCTCCTTAGCTTTTACTTGGATCATTTGTTGTCTTTTCATTGTTGAGTTATAAGAATTCTTCCTACATTCTGTGTATAACCCTTACCTGGTTTTCTTTTGTGATAGCTGCCTGAGTTTGGTATGAGGGTAATTCATGGTAGGAAATACTTCCTTTTCTTCTGGCTTTTGGAAGAGTTTCTGAAGACTTGATGTTAACTATTCTTTAAATATATGTAGAATTCAGCAGTCAAGCCACTTGGATCTGGGATTTTTCTCTGTTCAGTTTTATGACACCTCATTCAGTCTCTTCACTGTGCATTCAGAATATCTGTCTCTCTGGATCAGGAAGGTGGTTTGTGTTTTCTATAAATATGTCCATTTCACTGGTGTAATTGTTTGGGATATTTATAACCTTTTTTTCTGTAGAGTAGGTAGCAATGTTGCCTCTTTCAAGTAATGTCAGTCTTACTTTCTTTTCATAGGCTAATCTACCTAAAGGTTTGTCAGTTTTATCTTTTTAATGACTTATGCTTTGATTTCCTTATTTTCTCCAGTACTTTCCTATTGCATATTTCATTAATTTCCACTCTGATCTTTATTTTCTTTTGCTTGTGGTAGGTTTAGTTTGCTTTTCTATTACCATCGTCCTAAGGTAAAAAGTTGGGTGATGGTTTAAAAAACTTCTTTTTAATTTAAGTATAGAAAGGTGGATATTCCCCTCTGAGTACTGCTTTCACTGTATACCATAAGTTTTTATATACTTTGTCTTTATTTGAAATGAATTTATTTCAAAGTATTTTCCCACTGCCTTTAGTGCCTGTGTTTGGTTTTGTGAAGTTTGATTAGGGTGTGTGTAGCTGCGGAGCATGTTTACACTGATTGAAATTCATTAGAATTCTCATTCAATGCTCATGTTAACATTTTTTAATTAAAATCAAATTTGTGACAATTACATTTTTCAAATATTCTTTCTGCTCATTTCTCTTCCCTTTCTCTAGAATTCCCCTTCTGCTTATATTAGTAACCTTGACAACATACCACAGTTCTTTGAGGCTCTGTTAATTTTTATTCTTTTTCTGTGTTTTTGTTGGCTTTCCAACAAAAAGATTTCATTTCCTTTCTTTGCCATTTTTATTGATGTCATCACTAAGTTCAGTTTTGGTTATTAAAAATGTACATTTAGTTACTAATCGTCAATACCATAGATTACCAGATTTAGAGAATGTGTTCATGAAGACCTAATATTAGAAACACTAAAATAAGATGATAAATGGTAATTTTGAGCACCACATTGAAGTACGTAATAGAAACACATTGTCAAAATCGGTGAACTAGAGACTTGAGTAGCATACTCGCAGCATGTGCCCATCTTTGCCTGGTTCTCATCTGGACCTCTTCAGACAGGCTGCATTGGAAGGACAGGTCTAAGATGCCAGGAGGGCTAAGGTTATTATCCCAGCCCTGCACGCACAGGGTGAGACTCACAACGCTCAGCCACCACTGAAGTTCAAGTTTCTTTTGAGATTTGATCCCTGCTTCCCATTGTTGGTGACTCAAGATAGGGCAGAGAGTTTCAAATTGCTTGCTGCTTTCCTTATAAATGAAAACATGCATGAATGCAAGTGTGTGTGCATAGAGAGAGAGAGATGCGAGAGAGAGAGGGAGGGAGAGAGAAATGAAAACAAACAGCGTATCTCTTAGGCGGGAAAATAAAAAATATACTTCATTTGTCTTTCAGCTCTAACGTAAAATCTAGCATTATTCTAGCTGACAAATCATTCTGACTTGTTCAAACAAAGGGAATAACTACCCGGACACAGATGACTACGGCACCTCCCCTGTTCACTTTCCCACGCCCCCCACCTCCTGCCGGACACACCCAGAGGTTGCACTAACAATTTTTTCCTATTCTGTCTTCTGCAATCAGTTGCTGAGAAAGGGGAGAAGCTGAGTTTACCACTTGAGGAATGGCACTGTGTCTTTTAGATGATTTGGCTAAACACCAATTTTTTAAGCAGTAAGTTTGACAGAGGTTCAGGAAAAGCCTGCCTGGACTCACCCTAAAACCCACGGCCACACCTTGTTTCAGGTGTATGTTCCAGGTATGTGTCAGGTGTGGCATGGAAAGTTGATCGCAGTTAAAATCATGAATCTATGTTCTCAGCTTTCTCTTTGTTGCATTTTTTTCTTTTATTGGAACTTCTCTGTGACTGAGCATTTCTCTCCTTTCTTTTTTATTAAAACTATTTTCAGGAAAGAAATGATAAATCCATCAGCCTCACAAAAGAAATGAAGGATCACATGATATAAGTACACTTTCATGGAGGGTTTAAACTTTAACCAGAAATAAAGCTTTGGCATTTAAGTGTGAGAAGCCAGAGAAATGTGTTCTTCCCATTGTTCTGAGATCTAGGTCCCTTCTAAGGCAGGTAAGAGAGCTGGGTGTCTTGTGTCTCCTCATGGCTGCTTCCCACGCCTTTCTTCCAAAACAGCAGCATGTTCTTTACTGTAGATACCCTGTCAGCCAGCCAGATGAATTTCTTCAGGACTGTGGTGCTTGTTGTCTTCACACATTACTAGACAGGCATATGTCATAAATGGTGAGATCCATTTCTTCCTACTTCATTGGATCATATTTAGTTCTAACTCAATAACCTGCATGGCAGACCACTTTTTCCTCTGAAGTGGTTTGTTCCCTCAGCCATAATTATCTCTTATTATTGTCATTTCTACACTTCTTTAGAATCAACTTTATTTTTTAATTTCTAGAAAGCTTACCTCTTTCTATTATTTGTTCTCTATCCTGATGTACCTTGCACTGTGTTGGCCTACTTATCTTAAAGCTATGCTAGAGAATGTCCTGCAATACACTGGCTTTTCCACTACACATTGATATAGTTTAATATCTCCATCTTCAATAATAACCTGTACTTTTGTAATTTAGTTCTGTAATCTGTTTCCAAGTCTTTGTATCACTTTATTTCTCTTAATTTCAACAGACTGTTTTCCTAGTTGAGCTATGAAGCTTTTCATACTCAGAAAAGGCCATCTGACATGAAGTCTATGACTACTTTTTGGGTACGGTTGTGTATTTTTAATAGTTGTTCTTTGTCCTCCTTTTCTTCCCACTTAGAGAAATAAAAGCCTCTTGTTTCTAATTTTAGCAATTACACCTTGACCCAATATGCTCACTTTGCTGTAGCATTTTGATGACTCTGATATCTTCACATGCATGTCAGATCCCCTGGATTCTGTCATAGTTTTCCTCCCATTCTGCTCCGTCTTATGTTCATGTGTTCCTTTAAAACCTTGACACACATTTCCTGCGAAGCGTTCACCTATCAATCCCATCGTCTCTGTAATTTCTAACCATGTTTTTACTCACCGAGTCTCTGCTTGTTTCCTGTTTCTTTATGCTCCCTGGTTTCAAATTAAATGCTGTGCCCTGTGAACCCACATTTTAATGTCGGGTGTTATTTTTGCAAAGAGCACTGAGCTGCTTGGACGGGCAGCTCGTTTCCTTTTGGATCAGGTGGCTCCCCCCTTCAAGTGTCCTAAGATGCTGTGCTAAGGCAGGTTTGGAGTAACTGTGCTGGGCTCTCCTAAGCCTCTCACCAAGGCGGCATTTCCGGGCTCTCTTCTGGACCCGTTGGGGGTTCAGGATTGATCTCCATGCAGGCCGTTCAGAGGTTCACTGTGCACACTCATGTCGTGTTCACTCTTGCTTCCTCACGGTTTTCTCTCCTCTACACTCTGTCTGGCCCCATGCAATCGTACTTTCTGAATGGATTGCTTAGTTCCCAGCCAAAAGCTCTGGAGGAGCCCTTTTTCTGCATCTGCCCCCTTTCCCAACGTTTTGCAGATCCTAGCTGTCTCAGATTGCTCCCTCTACGTGGAGAGCCCGTCATGTTCCGTTTTCATTTTCTCCTCCTGCTACAAATCTTTGTGGTGTTGAACATCTCTGTTTGTGAACGTGCTGTATGTCCCAATTTCCTAAGTTCTCTTCAACGTGTTTAGTATTTCCCAAAAGTTTATGTACCTATTAGAATTTTCCATTGGTATTTCTATATTTTATATTGAGTGCTTATTTTGCTACATTTAATTTTTTAAAGAATTTTAAACTCATAGAACTTTAAAATTACAAAAATAACAAAATAGTGAAAATAACTCCTATGCACACAGACTCGACAATTTTAAACACTTTCTTACATTTACATTATCATATTCATCTGTGTACAGATCTAGCTCAAAATTTCTCTGAAACGTTTGCAAGCAAATTGCATACAGTATATATATTTTGATTACATAAAAATTAAATGTACATTGAATCTGTACAACAATTTTGATAGTATGGCCATTTTCACAATATTGATTCTTCCTAACCATGAGCAGGGGATGTTTTTCCATTTATTGAAATCCTCATTGATCTCTTTTTTCAGAATACTGTAGTTTTCATTGAATAAATCTCTTACATCCTTTGTTAGATTGATTCCTAAATATTTCAGTTCCTTGGATTCTATTGTAAAAGATATGGTTTCCTTAATTTCTCTCTCAGACTGTTGTTTGTGTATAGGAATGCTATTGATTTTTGGGTGTTGACTTTGTATCCAGCTACTCTGCTGAATTTGTCTATTAATTGAAGGAGTCTTCTTGTGGAGTTTTTGGGGTCTTCCATGTAAAGAATCATTTCATCTGCAAATAGTGATAGTTTTATTTCTTCCTTTCCTATCCTTATTCCTTTTATTTCTGTATCTTGTCTAATTGCCCTGGCTAATACTTCTAGAACTATGTTGAATAGGAGTGGTGACAGTGGACATCCTTGACTTGTTCCTGAGTTTAAAGTGAAAGCTTTCAGTTTTTGCCCATTTAGTGTGATGTTGGCTGTTGGTTTGTCATACATGGCTTTGATGAGATTGAGGCAAAGGCCATCTATTCCTATTTTTTCTAGGGTTTTTAACATGAAAGTGTGTTGGACTTTATCGAAAGCTTTTCCCACATGTATTGAGATGATCATGTGGTTTTTGTCTTTGGCTGTATTGACACAATGTATTACATTAATTGATTTGCAAATATTGAACAATCCCTGCATTCCTGGAATGAATCCTACCTGGTCGTGGTATATAATTTTCCTTATGATTCGCTGCAATCTGTTTGCCAATATTTTGTTGAGTATCTTTGCATCTATGTTCATTAGAGAGATTGGCCTATAGTTCTCTTTCTTGGTTGGGTCTTTCTCTGGTTTTGGTATCAGTATGATACTTCCCTCCAAAAATGAGTCAGGGAGAATTGCTTCCTTTTCAATTTCATTGAAGAGTTTCAGGAGTATTGGTATTAAATCTTCTCTGAATTTCTTGTAAAATTCTGCTGTGAACCCATCAGGGGCTGGGCTTTTCTTTGTCACTAAGTTTTTAATTACATTTTCAATCTTATTAATATTGGGTTGTTCAGGATTTTTATATCTTCTTAGCTCAACTTTGGTAATTTGTACATATCTAGGAATCTTTCCATTTCTTCTGAGTATTCTATTCTATATGAGTAAAGATTTTCAAAGTAGGAATTAATGATCTTCTGAATTTCTGTAGAATCGGTAGGAATTTCATCCTTTTCATTCCTTATTGCATGAATTCGAGTTCTTTCTTTTTTTGATAAGATTGGCTAGGGGCTTATCAATTTTATTTATTCTTTCAAAGAACCACCTGTTTGATTCATTTATTTTTTGTAGGGTTTTCTTCATTTCAGTTGCATTAATTTCTGCCCTGATCTTTATAATCTCCTTCCTTCTTTGGGCTTTGGGCTTGACTTATTCCTCTTTTTCTAAAAGTTTGAGGTAAAGAATAAGGCTATTTATTTTTTGTCTTTCTGTTTTCTTTATGTGTGAGTTCACCACTATAAAATTCCCCCTGAGGACTGCTTTTCATTGTATCCCACAGATTCTAGTAGGTTATATTTACATTTTCATTTGTTTATAGGATTTCTTCAATTTCTTCTGTGACCCATTGGTTGTTCAGGAGGATTTTTTTTTAATTTTCAAATGTTTATGGAGTTTTTGGAGTTCCTTTTGTCATTAATTTCTACTTTCATTGCACTGTGGTCAGATAATATGCATAGGATAATTTAAATTCTTTTGCATTCAGGTAGGTATGCTATATGGGCTAGAATGTGGTCTATTTAGAGAAAGTCCCATGTGCAGCTGAGAAAAATGTGTATTCTGATGTAGTGGGGTGGAGCACTCTGTATACATCTACTAAGTCCATTTGTTTGCAATTTTGGTTCAGATCTGGTATTTCTTTGCTGATTTTTTGTCCAGTTGACCTATCTCTTTGTGTGAAAGGGGTGTTGAGGTCCCCTGTTACAATAGTGTTATTAATTATATAGGTTTTCATGTCTGTTAAGATTTGTCTTATGTAGTTTGGTGCTCCGATGTTTGGTGCATACATGTTCAGGATTGTTATCTCATCCTCTTGCAGTTTTCCCCTAACAGGTATATAGTGACCTTCTTTTTCTCTTTCAATTGTTCTTGGTTTGAAGTTTACATTGTCTGTAAATACAATAGCTACTCCTGGTTTTTTTGGGGGGGGTTCCTGTTGCATGGAGGATTGTTTTCTATCCTTTGGCTTTCAGTCTATGGATTTCCTTTTAAGTAAAATATGTTTCCTGTATACAGCATATTATTGGATTTTGTCTCTTAATCCACTCTGCCAGTCTGTTTCTTTTGACTGGTGATTGGAGGCCCTTTACATTTATGGTTATAACCGTTATGTGTTGGCTTATCACTGTCATGTTATTTACTTGTTGTTGATTTCTTACTTTTTTTACCTTTTTACTTGCTTGCTCTTCTTGAAGGTTCCTTTCTATTTTTGTTCTTGAAATTGTGTTCATTTCCTTCTCTGTCTAGAATGTCTTTTAGTACTTTTTGTAAGATTGGTTTGGCACTCATGAAGTTCTTCAGTTGCTCTTTGTTGTGGAAATATTTTATTTCTCTGTTAAACTTGAAGGGTAGTTTCGCAGGATACATCAATTTTGATTGGAAGCTGTTTTGTCTTAGGACCTGTAATACTTCACTCCAAGTTCTTCTTGATTGGATGGTTTGTGTTGAGAATCTGCCATGATTCTGATGGGCTTTCCTTTATAGGTGATCTGTTTCTTTTCTCTAGAAGCTTTTAATAGTCTGTTCTTTTGCTGGAGATCTGGGATCTTGATTATTATATGTCTGGGTATAGTTTTATTATGGTTATGACTAGTAGGAGTTCTATATGCCTCTTGTATCTATATCTCAGGTTCTGTTACCAAACTTGGGAAATTTGCTATTATTCCTGTAAATATTCTTTTTATATCATTTGTCCCCTCCTGATGTTTCATTGACTCCTGTTAGTCTGACATTATTTCACTTTGCCTCATCCTGCACGTGCTGAATTGATTTTTCCTGGATCCTTGTTGATTTTCAGAGATCCTTCCTTTCACAATTGCTAGGTGCCATGCCATCTTCAAGATCTGAAATTCTATCTTTGGCTTTATTCAAGCGGTTTTGCAAGCTTTCAGTGGAAGTTTTGATTTCCTGGAAATCTCTTTGAGTCTGTTGCATGTGTTCTAATTCATTCCTATATTGCTCATGTAATGTTTCCATCCATTGCCTGTGTTCATCTGTTGTTTTTATGTTTCTTCTCTAGATGTGCGGAGCATTTCTTTCATTATTATTGTCATTTCACTTTTTGCCTGAGAGATTATGTCTCATCTGATCTCTTCTATGGCCTGATGGAGTTGTGTCTTTACTTCCATTGTAATCATTTCAGCAATTTCAGGTTTGTGTTTACCAAGTTCTCCTATGTTGATGTTTCCTGGACTTGTGCTGAGTGGGGTGGAGCTGTGAGATTGCATTTTAGTCCTTTGCCTTGTCATGTTTGATGCTGGAGGCAGTTCGCTCAGTCTCCCTCTTCTCTGGCAGTTCAGCAAATGTTGCTAGTGACCCTAGTTTTCCTGGTGTCAGGCCTGCCCCTCAGTGTCTGTTGATGTGCCGCTTAGTCTGGGGTCCTCCAGTAGATGGTGAAGGGTACTTAGTTTTCCTAGGTCTTAGATGTGAAGTGTGATGTCAGTTGATGGCAGATGGTCTGATCCAGTGAACCCTAGCATTTCAGGGCACATGTATGACCTGGAGTCTGGTTGCATTGGTGGTGCAATCGCAGACCAGTGGTCCTGTGACCCCAGGCAGTTCAGGATACAGGAAAATCCAGACACGAGCTGCAGGTTCAACATTTGTGGACCACTTGATTCTGTGTCTTCAGTCAGTTCAGGATGTATATAGGATCCAGAAGGGGGCCACACCAACAGTGATCACAGACTGCCTGTGTGTTCAACCTCCAGGGGGTCCAGGCACAAGTGAAGCCCAGACCCAAACCATGGTGCCAGCGGCTTGTGGAGCGCCCACTCCCGTACCTCACTCAGTGGTGGGGATACGTAGGGAGGGCCCACATGTGAACTCTGGTGAGAGCAGTTTGCAGGCCTTCTGAGTGAGGACTTCCTGTCTACACCAGGCGCATGGAGGGCAGAGACTCAGCTTTTTCTTATATTACTATAATACACACATAAATAAGCACATTAGTAATGGGCATACCTGTCCTGTGACAGCTTGAAAACATCTGTCCCTCTCTTCTTCTGCCCCCTTCCCTTTCTTCCTTCCCTTTTGTTCCTCCCTTCTGCATTTTCTATTTTATTAATTTATTTAGTTTTTAATAAATCTACATTGTTAAGTGTCTTTTTCTGGGAAAGCACATCTTGCCTAAGTTTCCATTTTTTCAGCTTTGCACCCCCGCATGGCTACCCTTCTGTGTTGTGGTCTTCAGAAGCACATGTGAGTGCTAGGCAGCTTCTAGACAAAGACTTCCTGGAACTTCTAGTCACTGTTGGCAATGATGAGCCACATCTTCCAGTTGGTGCCATTCACTGGAGATTTTGCAGAATCAAGGATTCCAACTCATGACTGGGATGTGGGCTTGTGGGTCTGGTATTGGGAAGGTGGCTAGAGTCAACACATACTAAACTGACCCTAAACTGCTCCATTTTTATGGTTGTAAAGAAACCTCCTCAGCAGTAGAGATGCATTTTTTTAAGACCTTTCCAAAAATTTCTAAAGCTGCTGTAGAGCTTCTGCCAAGGCCAGATGGAAAAGCCTGTGTTGCTGGCAGTCCACATTTGGCACGGGTTCGTGCCCACAGAGCAGGTGTAGGGCCAGGCTAAGACCCTCAGTCCCTCTGCACCAGTGAAGCCATGCTGTCCTCATGTCTAGCTTCTAGAGGGATGCTCCTTTGTAGCTGCAGGGGTGCTCACATCTGTTGTGAGGCTCAGGGACTTTGATGAGGGTGCTTGCTTCCTTGATGAAATGACTTCAGGGAAGAGGTGAGGGGTGATTTGCTGGGCCAAGGCTGTCTCCAAGTTGTAACCTCTCATGAACCAAAAGTACTTGCTTTGAAGCAAACCTGTACTTGGCTGTGGTGGTCGATGACATCAAACCACCTCAGAAGGCAAAGAGATAGAGCAAGAAGCTGACATCACTTGTGCTGCCCTTGAAACACTTCCTGTGGGCTACAGTTTCTGATTTATCCATGGGAAAAAAAGTCCCATCCTCCCCAAATGTGTGCTAAGCTGGTAAAATCAGGCAATATGGAAAAATCCAAATTGGTACTGGGAACATGTTGGGAAATATAGAAGAAAACTGTTTCAATATAGGACAACTTAAGCAAATTAAAGAACCTGTAACTACTGAGACACACAGTGATTAGTAAATCAATAACAAAAAGCCCCAATAAAGCCTCCTTAGGAATTCCAGCACTGGACTGCACAATCAGGATGGATCAATTTTGTAAGATCAATATTCAACATTTTTAAAAAGGATTCCATGTGCTGGAGACCATATAGAATAAAACCCTACAGAAATATAACGAAGCACTGATTTGAAGGTTAAAGAGCAAAAATATGGGAACTAAATTTCCGTTTTGGGGACATGTGCTGTGTTAATTAGCTGGGATACATGTCCAAGAGCATCAAAAGTCAGAAAGGATATTATCTCATCCTAGTCAATTTCTAGGACTGCCATAGCAAAATAACATAAACAGGGCTATTTAAAACCACAGAAGTGTGTTAACTCAGGGCTGGGAACTATAGCTTGAAATCAAGGCATTGGTGGAGTCTGTATCCTCTGACACTGTGGGCAGGGTTCTCACTGGCTCCTCTCTCGCTTCTGGTGGTTTGTCGGGAGCACTCGGTGCCCATCAGCTTACAGAACTTTAGACTCTGCTCACTGGCATGGGGCATGGTCCCTGTATGGCTGTGTGTCTGTCTCTAGCCTCCTGGGTAAGAATACTGGTTTGTTGGACTAGAAGCCCATCCTGTTCCAATATGCACTCAGCATAATTAATTACCTTTGACCCTTATTTCCAGATAAATTTGTAATCTGAGGCTCTGAGGCAAAGGATGTGAGCATATCATTGTTGGGAGGAGTACAATTCAATGCATAATACCCATGTGTCCTTAAAAATACTTGAACATTTTGTCTTGCCAAGAAAGAAATTAATAACAGTATTGCATTATAAGAAAAGGCAGGAAGTATTTAAAGGGAAAGACGTTAAACAATTAAACTTAGTGTGGTTAAATATTTATCAATGTTTTATATAACAGTACACACATTAAAATGATGGTTGAAAGCAGTGATACATAATAAACAAGGAAATATCTGTAAAATATTGGAAACTGTCAGAAAGCTGAAGACATAAAAGTGTCCCAACTTTTCAGGTTTTGCTACTGGTGATACTGAATGCTATAGTTTTTACATAGACAACATGTTCCAAATTTATTATTTTATATTTAAGGTTAACTACAAGTTGGATAAGATAACTTTTACTTATCAAGTATAAGAAAACATATAAAGATGTAGAGAACACATCATCAATTATCAACAGATAAAAATGGTAAAATAAAAACATGAAAAGAAGTAAACATAAATCAGAAGCAAAACTACATATTAGTGTACATATGCGCTCATGTAACTAATCACATCCATGTCGAAAGTTGAATGTTGAAAAAGAATACAATATTTGTCTACTTGTGAAAAGAACATACGGCAAGTGATAAATGGTTTAATGATTTAAAAACAGAGGATGTAAAGTAAAGGAAGCAGGGTGGGGAGTTTGGTGGTCATGTGAGTCACCTCGGAGCAGGCAAAGCGGAGCTCAGTGGGAAAAAGCAGAGGGCTTAGTTATATTCATAAAAGATAACAGGCTCTACAATTTAGTTATGTTGTTCACGCACTTTTTTGTGGTACCGGCTGTTGAACTCAGGGCCTTTGGACTGAGCTAAACCCCCAGGACCTTTTTCATTTTTTATTCTGATACAGGGTCTGTCTAAATCACCAAGTTATCTAGGCTGGGCTCAAACTTGGCAGCTTCCTGCCTCAGCCTCCCAGATGGCCAGGGTTTCAGACATGCTCCACCACAATTGGCTGGTTTTCACAAATTTTTATGTGTAAAAATATGGGGTCAAGATGAAAATAAAGCTCTTTGAAGCAAAAAAAAGAAATTGACAAAACTCAACTGTGATTTTCTATTCTACCATCGTCTTATTTCTTTAATAGATAAATAAGCACTAGTAAACCAAGACCAAAAGAATTTAAAAAATGTGATCAATAAGTGTGCTTAAGTAAGTACTTAGCATTTTTAACATAATGAACAAAAAGTGCACTTACTATGGAAATTATATAGATACACAATACTTATAAAATAGTGACTGTTCTGAATTTTTTTAGTTTTATTTTTTGTGCCATTAGAGATCGAATTCAGGGCCTCATATATGACAGGCAAGCACTCGGCTACTGACGCACATTCCAAGCTTCTTAAAAATTATTACAAATGTTTGGAAACAACGTGCTGCCCGGTTGCCCAGGCTGGCCTCACTCGTGCTCCTCTTGCCCGGGCCCTTGAGTAGCTGGATTGCAGGTGTGCCTCCTGCACTGTTCCTTTGGCTCAAAGTGGCTTTGATTATTCTGCATTTTTAGGGTTCAAAGTTCTTCATGCATTTTTAAAACACAGAAATATCACTGGCAAAACTCAATGACAAATAAAAAGGTATTTAAACATTAATAGCAAAAGTTTAGCAGTCTTAAACAGAATCCAAATCACTAGAAATTTTAAAAATAAGAACACCATTAGCAGTCATATCCACCATATATACATACTAAGTTAAAGACAACTCCTTGCAACATTATTTAGGAAATACATTTTGAAGTACACTAACTCTTCAACCTAATTATTGTAAGATGCATATTTTAAACAATCTTTTTTATTTTCAAAGGAACAAATATAAATCAATTCATTATAGAGCCCACCAAAAAATGTATACACACTCAGGAAAAGAAAAATAGTATGCTGCTTCTTCAGCAGATGCTGTTACCTTCATATGGGGGTCCCCAGAGAATGCTGAATATCACAGAAAACCCACTATTCTGTCAGCCCTTACACAAGAAATTGAAACTGCATGTGCAGTAATCTCAATGACCAAGATTAGATTACTCGAGAAGCAGCTCTCCATACTAATAAATGTCTGGAAGCGAACGGCCACCCCCGTGAGCTCCTCATGATTGTAGGGGCCGACCTATATTAATTCATGACGCGTCAACAGATTTAGTATTTAAATATTTATACAAGATATTCTTTTCCTGAAGTGCATACATATTTTTTGTGGACTCTGTATTCATTGTAAGAATTAAAAACTAATATCCACTAAAAGAAATAAGGTGATAAGAATTTAAATTGCAAAACAAAAAATAATTACTTTGAAAGAGAAAAAGGAAACATAAATAAAACAACCAAAATTCATAAACTTTGGCCCAGGTTGGGGGGTATCAGTGCAAAGATCACAAATTCATCTAGGTGTGACAAACATGCCCACCCGAGCTTCTTGTCCCAGATGTTGATTTATGTGGTTAGAATTGAAATGTTCATTATTTGTAACAAAGAGTTGATGTTGATGTGTTATTCAAATAGCAGTAACTATGGAATTCCTTCAAAAGGAAAAAATGTCAATCTGCCTATTTATCTTAAATCTCTTATGTCATTTTCATTATACTGCTTTCATATTTGTAAATTCTCTGTCTCTCTCTCTCTCTTTTTCTTGGTCTCTCTTTCCCTGTCTTTCTCTCTTCTGAGGATTAAAACCAGGGCCTTACCCATGTTAAGCACATGCTCTAGCACTGAGCCAAAATCCCAACCCTAAATTCTTTATATTAATAGCACATTTATAAAACCAAGCACATTTAATACCACAGCTCTATCCAAATTCCATAAATACCACAGCACTGTTCAAAAATCCAAAAACAACATTAATACATGGTGACATCTAGTGATATTTTACTGAAGCAAAAACATCGTTAAGTTCACAGATGGAAAATCATATTTTGTGTTTTATTCTTTACCCCAGTAACTCTTCTGTTTGAGCATGCAAGGCCATCATACAACTTATGTTCATTAACACTGCAATCACTGCTACATTATTTGGCTGTGACCATCACTGCACATCAAGTATGTCATAAATTTTTTAAAATCTAATTTTCTTAAATTTACTTGTTTATTAAATAGTATGTCCACTACTAAAGCACGCTCCAGTCGGATATGCAGATGAATAAATTCTGCGTCAGCACAGACAGCCCTGACTCAGTTCTGGCCTGACGTTGCTGACACGGCAGCGCTGGCTCAGGAGGCTCTTTCCCGTTCTATTTCGGTAACCTCACAGCTTTCTCCAGCACAGTGTGCTGTAGCACCATTTTGGCCACACGGGGCTCAGGGGTATTGTTCTGCATTCAGTCTGCCTCTGTGCTTTCCTTTAATCACCAGCACACAAGAATTAAAGTAGCACCTTGCCACACAGAGTTTTCACGGAGTTCCCACATCTTCACTCAGGGTCTCAACTGAGGGACTGAGGTCTTGCAGTTTGATATACTTATCGACGGCACATTTTCACAGCAAGATGAAAGTTTACAGTTGGTTGCTTCGGCACATCAGGGATAAGGTTAATTACTGATACTTTAACAGTAAGACTTCTCCATTCAAATTGCATGTTTACATTTTCTCTTAGTGACAAAACAATAAGAAACAGAATATTCATTGTAATATTGAATATAGACATGAGTATTCAAATTCAGGGTTAGAAGACAGTTTTCTCTTAAAAGATGATCGAGGATGCACTAACACTGGTTTTGGTGGCTTAGAAAGAGAATTAACATACGATATTGAAAAGTTCTCAGAAAAGTGATAGTTCCTTGATAGTGTACCCACCAACATCTCATGGTCCAGTGCAAAGGACTGCTCATTAGCTGTCTGAGTCAGCATAGACAATAACTTTGACTTTTCAGAGATCCCTGTGCCTTTCTGGGCTCAACCTGCATAAGCCTCAAGTTTCAAGTGCACCTCTTTTTGGTTCTGAATTCTGATGCCATTCAAACTCTCACCTCAGCTGGGCAGAATAAAGGCCGCACTCAGCCACCCTGGCTTTCAGAGTCCTCCTCTGTGATTCTTTTCTTACTCCCCCTTGTCTTGGTCCCATAATATTGAGGATGCCAATTAGTCTATGAAGATGGAGTATTTTTTTATGCACCAGGCCTCACTTAGGTTCTGGGGATGAGTTAGAGAGAGACTGGTCAAATAAGAAGGAGCCATGGAGACAGATGAAAAAGAAGACTCTAAACAAGCACAAGGCTAAGGCAAATGTTATGCCACAGGGAAGACAAGGAACTGGAAAAATATGTCAAAGCATTTTACGCCAACATTGTTAGTGTTACAATCTGTGCAATGTCCAGTTGATGAGAAACCTATAACTTTACAGTCTCGGTGTTCTTTATCTGGTAATGTCTTCAAGTGTTGGGAGAATTCAAAATGATTTCTAAACAAAAATTTGGGTTCTATGTTTTACTCACTGTCAGTCATACATGAGTCCTTGTCTAGCTAAGGTTATTCCTTCCTAAAATTAGTTAATTTTAATTGACAAATATAAAATTCCAGTTAGAATTTCTTATCAAGTTTTTCAGGTATAATCAAATGTTAACCTTAAAAATTGGTTTTCATTGCCTTCAAATAGGGACCATAAAAAACTAGCAACCCCAATTTCATAGAAGGAATATGAAGTGAACTTTCTGTCTAGTTATTGCCAAAATATATTGTAAGAAGTGATGTTTAGAGCATCATCTCAAGAACACAGAAAACAGTGAGATAGAACCTTCACCAAACCTTCTTTGTATATGGCAAGTAGCTTATCTCTTTTTGCATTCAAAATCTTTCATTAGCTTTGAATTTTGATTATTTCATTTTAAGGTGTCTCAGTGTAACTATTTTCAGGTGTATCTTATGTGTAGATTTTTAAGTTTTACCATGTGGTATCTGTGATACTGTCAAGATTTGGGAATTTCTCAGTCATTATTTCCTTAAATAAGCTCATGACCCTTTTCTTATTGCTATAGTATAGGGATATCAGTTCACTTGATGGGGCTCATAGATATTACAGGCTTTCTTTCCTCCATTGCATTGTGTTTCATTGCTCCTCCTACTGTAACTGTCAAAGACTTGTCTTTGACTCTATGATTCTTTCTACTGCCTGGTTGTGTGTGCTATGGATGCCGTCTCCTGCATCTTCTATTGAGTTCAGTGTATTCTTCAGCTTCAGGTTTTCTGTGTGGTTCTTTTCTATGATTTCTGTCTCATTTCCAAATTTCTCATTTTTATTCATGTATCATTTTCCTGCCTTTGTTCCAATGTCCATCTGTGTTTTTTTGCAGTTCACTCAGCTCTCTTAAAACAAGCAACTGTTTTTAATTATTTTCCAGACAGTTCCTAAGTCTCTGCTTCTTTGAGGTCAGTTTCTAAAATCTGTATGTTCCTGTGGTAGGGTAATGTTCCCTTCCCCTTACCCGTACTCCTTGACATACGATATTGCTGTCTTCTCACTTACAAATGCAGTCACCTCTTGTTTTTAACAATAATGCCTGTGAGGACATTGTTTCAGGGCAGGAACCTGTTACACATTTTCTTTATTGCCTTCATGGCTATTTGCTTACTTTAGCAGTCTCTTCCAAACAAATGTTTCATCCAATTTTATATAAATTCATTTTTCCTAGTAGTTGGAGGTAAGGGAGAAATTCTTTGAAAGCAAAAAATAGTACAGACAATACAACCAATATTGGTAATCTATTGCAAAGCATAAAATCCTTGACCTAACTAAAGGGTGTGTCTATACTAAGAAACACAGAAGGGATGTTACATGCTGAACTCATTATTAAATGTTCTGGTTTGTACATGACAGAACGAAATGACATGAAGTAAGGTTGTGAAATACCCTACATGCTCGCCATTCTCTGACAGTCTCCCCTGAACTCAGTTCTCATGAGGCATCTTTGTTTTCCTTTTTTTCATGTGGAACTGATTTTAATTTTATAGGAAGCAAAGTTGTGCTGTGTAAATCTCTTATTTCCCAAGTCACCACACATGTGCAACCTCTGCTGTTCTGTCCAGTCCTGTGTCAGTGATGAGTGAAGAAATCATGCTTCATTCTTCAGAAGCGAAATAAGTTTTAGTGTGCTCCCTAATACTGAAAGCTAGTCTCTCCGGACCTAGGTCCATTGGATGTGTTTAGTGGTAGAGTGGCTGAGATAAGTTTTAAAATATTGTATTTGATAAGAATATCGCTAAATGGGTTTGCACTAGATTTTCTGAGGGCGTCGCCTCTGTCCAGTCAAGAGTCCAAGGTCTTGTCTAACACCTTCATTACTGTGACTTCTCTCTGTTGAAGAGGCCCAGCCTAAACGATGGGCTGAAGGGTCCTGACGTCTCAAATACTCCGCAAGAAAAGTAAAACATTCAGAAGATACTTCTGAAAAGAAATTCATCAGAACTCTTCCTTATGTCTTTTCTTACTAGTGTCTCTATTTGTCACAGTGAGAGTCTTTATCAGTGATAGTCCAGGTAGGACGATTTAGAGGTACTTTGAAGAAATTATGCTAGCTTCAGAAAATAAGGCATTCCAACTTCAGCAAGCCAGATTGCTCTTTCTCTTCAGTATGTTACCATGGGATCTAAAGCAGATACCATTTTTAGAGAAATAGAGTGTGTTGTCAGCTTCAAATCACTATAAGGAATATCTCTATAATCAATTTATAAAGTAAAAAGGTTTATTTTGACTCATCATGTGGGAGCTTTCAATTCACAGTCATGTGGCCCTGCTGCTCCGGGCCCTGTGGGGCAGCTCATCGTGAGAAGTAAGTAGCACATGACCAAGCACTGTTACTCACCTCAGGCCAGAGGCCCACGACAGGAAGGGAAAGAGGCCAGGTCCCAGTGTCTCCTTCTGGGTCGTGACCCCAGGAAAGGAAGGGGTAGGATCCTGCTGACTGTTTCCAGGTCAGGTGCCAGAAGAAAAGAAGATGGGGTGGGGTCCCACTGTCTTCTTCCAGGTCACACCCCCAGAAAGGAAGAGGAAGGGGCCGGGTCTGGCTCTCTCCTGGGTCACACACCCGTAGACCTAAGACCTCCCACTAGGCCCCACTTTTCTAAGCTTTTACCATGTCCGCATTATACCAGAGACTGTAGACTGAGACTCCAACACATGGGAATTTGGAGAATTCCAGATCTGAAGTATAGTACAGAATGTTCTCCAATATCAGTAACATGCGCCTTTAAAGATTCTATGGAATATGTTTTCATTAAGAGTTCTTGATAAGTTTTTAGCTGTCTTAGCATTAACATTCGTATGGCATTCTTTGAACACACTGTCATAGGATGGATCTTCATTATGATAGTTGCAGTGTTTCCTGCTAACTGTCTGCATTCTCTGCTAATCTGTAATTCCTGTGATGTCAGGACCCGGCTCTCATACACCTACATACAGCTGTTAGTAAGTGCTTCAATTATAGCCGTTGAATGCATATGAGTAAATATTGAATAAAAGTTAAGTAACTGTGACAACATGATACATGTTTTGTAATTTTAAAAAACCTAAAAATTGCATCCAGGACTAACCTTGAATCATTGTATTGTGATGTCTGAAAAGTATGCTTTACAGAAAGCTAGATCTGTAAGATTTTAATAATTAGCAAAAGAACCTTCTCCCATACACTTATTTCACAATTAGCAGTGTAGAGAGTTGGAAATTGCTGGGATAAGCTAAATTAGTCAGGTTCCTTTGCTCTGAGACCTAGAAAGTGCATGTGCTAGCTGTACATGCGTACAGAGTGTAGGTCTCTGAGTGTGAAAGAGCTTACTTTCAGGTGAGTCTGAGATGTAGAACTCTGCAGGTGGCCTTTTCAATAAGCTTCCTGCAAGAACAGAACTGCACTCTGGTAGTGGCTATGTGAGAACGTAACACTGATGAGTGTTTGATGAGTATTCCATTTCAATTCGTTTGCCTTTGGCCCGATGGCGTTCAGGATCGCATATGAAGCTAGGAGCAGGTGAGAGATAAGAACTGATGGGGAGTCCATCCTGGAGCAGCGCGTGGTAGGTCTGTAGTACCTGCAACAGTCCTGTGAAGAAGGCTCTACTGTCCCTACTTCGTAGACAAGGAAACTGGGATCAAAGAGGCAAGGCCAGCACAGCTCGAGCTTGTGGGAAAGCAGGGCTCTGAGTCAGCGTCGCCTGATCTCCAGGTCTGAGCTGCTTCATGAATTTCATCACACTAAATTCAGGCCCCTCTGCGGTACCAGCAGCCCCTCCGAGCAGTGCGCTCAGAGCAGCCCAGTTCGCCTGTGCGCACGCGCGAGTACCTCTGGCCTTGCCACTCCCTCAGGCAGAGCTCGCCTGCTTTTCTCTTTTCATCGGGGGGGCCTGGGACACTGGCTGTTTCTTTTATCTTCAAATGCTTCAGGGTGTACCCACTGCCTTCTGGCGATTCATTTTTGTGCTAGTCAGCTTTCCCGGGGCTGGGACAAAACCCCACATTCAAAGAGGAGAGGTTTGACTCGGCTCTCATTTTGGGGCATTTAGTCCCCCATCACCCAGATGCAGGGCAGAAGCGGCACGGTGGGGGCCAGGGAACACAGGGAGAAGGGAGGGGCCAGGGAGGGGTCAGGCCCCAGAGACATTGTCTCCCAGCCAGGCCTCTCCTAACAGCACATTCAGGTCTTAACTCATCAATGCATCAATGAACGAATCCACTCACGTGTACACTGTGCCCATGATCCAATTACCTTTCCAAAGCCGAATCTCTAACCCACAGCCTTCAGAGGGACATTCTCAGTCTAAACCCGAACACCCCCTAAATGTGCTCCGGCAGATTTCCCCTGCTGAAGTGGAACTACTCTTGTGTAAAACAAAGCTTGAAAGTAGGGGACAATTAATTGGAACTCCTGGTGTATGCCAGATAATGTGCTGGTAGATTTAGTGTGTGTGCACACATGTACACATGTGAAGATAAAATAAAATAAATGTTCTGACTGGCAAATAAAACTTGGTCTGGAAGGGACATTGCATTAGACCAGACACAGGACCCAACACTTGCAACAGGGAGGAGGAGAGAGTGAGTGTGGCTCACGTTTCAGAGGGCTCAGTCTGCGGCCAGCTGGGCTGAGGCAGGAGTGCCAGGTGGAAGGGGAGGAGGAGCACAGCGGCTCAGTCCACAGTGGGCCCAGGAGGAGCCCCGCGGAAAGTAGCATCCAGAGACACCCTCAAGAGGTAGCCCAGCAACCACCTCCTCCACTGGGCCTCCTTTTCCCTTGCACACTTAGCTCAAACATCAGAGTAATAACCCTGGTATTCTATGCCTATCACCCTAGTAGGTACGGTGATCCTGTTGTCTCTCCAGAAGTCTCTTGCTCTAGTCAAGGTGATGATTTAGATTGACTGGTACAAATATCTTGGACATGAATAGAGACTTCTGATCATGTCAATTGCCCTGAAATATGCTCACTAACTACTTGTAATATTAGATGCGTGTGTCAGAAGGCTGACAATAAAACAGATTTGGGGGCAGAAAATTATACAATTCTACCCTTGAACCACAGACTATTTCTGGATGATCCTTATGTGCTGTTCCTCTATAGTCTGTACCCTTCTGGCCCATTTGGATGGAAATGTTTACCTTTTTCTTATAATTTATTACATTTGTTTCTATTAACCACTTGAACTGTATATTAACCATATTATTTATATGCATTGCACATTTCCCTCTGTTTACTTTTAAATTTTATAGATAAAATTTAAAGAACATGTATGTTTTAATGAGATATAATTATGTATATATATATTATGATATACACAATTTTCTCATAGTTTCTTTTTTAATTTTTATTTTAAAGATAATTTTAAAAAATCAAAAATCAACAACAAAAACAAAAACCAAATAAAAAACAATAAAAATGATATAGGGTTTCAAAATGTTAGGAATTAACAGCGGTTATTATATTACATATTGTTATCTTCAGTGAAGTTGTTCAGATTACCAGATATAAGAATGAAAGATTGATCAAACCATTAAAGGTAAAAAATAATATAAAAAATAGAAACAAAAAAGAGCTTCAGTAAACAAGATGGTAGGAATTCACCAATAGTTGTTATATTGCACATTGTTGCCTTCAAATTAGTAGTTCAGATTACCAGATATAAGCATGCAAAACTGGTCAGAAAAACTTAGGCATTAACTGTTCCTTTCAATAAACCAATAGACATCAGCAGTACGATTATCCCAGATATATATATATATATTTTTTTTTTCCCTTCCTTCTTTCTTTCTTTTTCTCCTTTTCCTCATCCCAGTTACTCCTTCCCTTTGAGAAATTTCTTTCCCTTTCACAATATCTATTGTATCTTTTGGGGTTTATTTACTCTTTTAGGTACTTATCCTAGGGAGACAATACAATGTTTACATACGTTGGTCTGATTTATTTCACTTAAGAGTATGGTCTCTAGTTGCATCCATTTACCTATAAAAGCCTTGAGTTTATCTTTTTTGTATCTGAGTAATACTCCATTGTATAAAAACACTACATCATTTTTATCCATTCCTCAGCTGATGGAAATTTGGCTATGACAAATTTGGATATGACAAATTTGCTGCTATAAACATGGGTGCACATATATCACTGTGGGATGATGATTTTAATTCTTCTAGGAAAATACCCAGAAGGGCGATAGATGGTGTCTTGGTTACTTTTTTCTCGTTGCTGAGACAAAATACCCAACACCCAAAATGAAGGAAGGAAACGTTTATTTAGCTTACAGTTTGTGGAGGTTTCAGTTCATACTTGGCGGTTCTGAGGCAGAATGGCACATGGCAGAGGGCAAACTGTTCAGGGCAGCAGAGCACAGCAAAAACCACAAGCAAAAGGGAGGAATGGCTGCAAGCAGCCTCCTTTTCTTCCCTACATTGTAAACAACCTACCCCACCCAGGGTTTGTGAACCTCTCACACAATCTCCATGCCCTCCTCTTCCATAGGCTCAGGATGTTTACAAAGGAAGCACCGCAACTTCCCCCTGAGTCACTCAGCTAAACTTCTAGATTCCCCAAGTTGACACAATGTATCAACCATAACAATCCACCTCTTGTCAACTTGGCAACCAGACACATTTTTAAAAACCAGTTTCCAGATACAAAGACATGCTTATATCAGAACCATAATATTTTGCCCCTATACAAATGAAAATTAAACACTTCCAACATTTAAAGGCACAAAATAAACATTCCCATTCCAAAAGGTACAAACAGGGGGCTACAGAGCATTGGGACCAAAGCAAGTCCAAAATCCAGCAGGGCTAACATTATGTCTTGTAATTCCACATCCAACATCTGTAGCAACATGTTTTATATTGTGAGCTCCAAAGAGCTTGCATGAGTCAACACCTACGGCACTTCTGGTGGTTATAGCTCCCATGGCTTCTCTCTTAGGCTCACTTTGCTCCCTCTTTGCAGCTTTCCTTAGATGATCCACGGTCCTGTCTTTTCTAAACTTCTGAGGTCTCCAGGGCACCTTTTGCTTCACACTCACAGCTTCACAGACTGCCCTCTCAGGGGCACACTGCCTGGCCTCCCAGGCCTTCTGAAATCTGGGGGGAAGCCTCTTTAACCTCAGAACTCTTGCATTCTCCTTGCACCTAAAGCCAGGGCCACGTGGACGATGCCAAGGTCTGCTGCCACCCAGAGCAGTAGCCAAACTTTCCTCTCTCTTGGCCTTAGGAGTCGAGTGCCTGGATCGCTGGGCACACTGAATCCAATGCTGAGGAGCAAATTCTCTATGCTGCTGCCATTCTGGAACCTGGTGTGGCTACCACCGCCATTCTGGAACATGGCACTCTTTGGCTTCCTTCCCAAGGCAAGGTCTCTCACCTTTGCAGTTTTGAGGCTGCAAAGGGTGGAGACTTGCTGCTTGTGATGCCCTCAGGCCATCTTTTCCATTCTCTTCTTCCTTCATAGCAATAGAGATCTCCTCAGCCTTATCTTTGCAGTCCACAGCTTTACTGGAACTTCCTTTCTGGCCAAACGCACAACATTTTAAATCATCCTGCTGGGCTCTTTGCTCTTGATTGTCAATATAAATCTGGCTAAAAACCCCCAACAATAGCCATGCCACTGCCCCAACATTCAACTGCCTTGAAATTTCTTTTGCCAGATTAATCAGTTTGCTGCTGCCCTTAATCTCAGTCTTAGGCAAAGTCTCTGGATACAAGCAAAATGTAGACAAACTTTCTGCCAAGCCATAGCATACATCATCTGGAGTCCAACAACCAGTGCAATCCTTCTTCCCAACAGAAACCTTCTGAACCTGGTCTTTACCAGCAGGATTTCTATCAGCCTTCTGGTCTTCCAAGCTCTGACCAGGCATCTCCAAACCTTTCCAACTCTTCCCATAAGCCATTTCCAAAGGCTCCTGAACCACATGGCCAGGTATAGTCACAGCAATGACCCCACTCCTGGTACCAAATTCTGTCTTGGTTGCTTTTTTCTGGTTACTGAGACAAAATACCCAACACCCAAAATGAAGGAAGGAAAGGTTTATTTAGCTTACAGTCTGTGGAGGTTTCAGTCCATATTTGGCTGGCTCAGAGGCAGAGTGGCACATGGCAGAGGGCAAATGTTCATGGCAGCAGAGCACAGCAAAAACCACAAGAGCAAAAGGGAGGAATGGCTGCAAGCAGCCTCTTTCCTTCTCTTACATTGTAAAAAGGCTGCCCCCACCCAGGGGGCGTGTAGCTCTCACACAAGGTTCGTACCCCCCTCTTCCACAGGCTCAGGATGTGTACAAAGTAAGCACTCTGGCTTCCTGCTGAATCACTCAGCCAAACCTCTAGACTCCCCAAGTTGACACAATGTATCAACCATAACAGATGGGTTAAGTGGGAACTCAAATCCCAGTTTTGTGTGGAATCTCCACACTGATTTCTACAGTGGTTTCACCAATCTACACTCCCACCAGTGGTGGAGAAGGGTTCCTTTTTCCCCACAGCCCCTCTAGTGTTTGTTATGGCTTAATTTCTTGATGATAGCCATTCTTTCTGGGGTGAGATGGAATCTCAGTGTTGCTTTAATTTGCCTTTCTCGAATGACCAATGATGTTGAACATTTTTTCATATATTTGTTTGCCATTGGTACGTCTTCATCTGAGAAATGTGTATTCATCTCAGATGCCCATTTTTGGGTTGGATCTTTTAATGTGTGGGGGCTGACTTTTTAAAAATTCTTTATGTTCTAGATAGAAGTCCTTTGTCTGAAGGATAGTTGGCTAAAATTTTTTCTCAATTCATGGGTTTTCTTTTACTCTGTTGGTGATTTCTTTTGATGCACAAAAGCTTTTTAGTAAGATGAGATCCTAGTTGTTGATTTATTGAAATATTTCTCATGCAGTTTGGTATTTGTTCATGAACTCTCTGCCTACCCCTGTCTTCAAGATTTCTACCTACTTTCTCTTCCAGTACATTTAGTGATTCTGCTTTAATATTTAGATCTTTGATCCATTGTGACTTTAGTTTAGTACATGGTGATAGGCTTGGGTCTAGTCTTAGTCTTTGGCATGTGGAGAGCCAGTTTTTCCAGCACCATTTACTAAAGAGGCTTTCTTCCAGTGAACATGTTTAGCCTCTCTGTCAGTTTAAGGTGGCTACGTGTGTTTGTATTCATGTCTGCGTCGTCTGGCCATTGATCCTCGTTTTTTTTTTTGTTTTTTTTTTTTGCCAGTTCTATGCTGATTTTACCACAGTAGCTTTGTAACGTAATTTCAAGTCAGGGTTTGTGATCCTTCCTGCCTTTCCATTGTTGCCCAGGATTGCTTTTGCTATTCTAGGACTCTTCTGGTTCAAGATGAATTTTAGGTTTGTTTTTTCTAGATGTGTGAGGTATACTAATGCTATTTTAATTGGTATTGCACTGAATCTGTACAGTGATTTTGGGAATATGGCCATTTTCACAATGCTAGTTCTTTTTATCCATGAACAAGGAATATCTTTCCATTTTCTGAAATCCTCTTAATCTCTTTTCTCAGAGTACTGTAATTTGCACTGTGTAGATCTTTTACTTCCTTTGTTAGACTGTTGCCTAAGTATTTCATTTTTTTATATGCTATTGTGAAAGTTGTAGTTTCCTTAATTTCTCTCTCAGCATGTTTGTTGTTTATGCACAGGAATGCTATTGATTTTTGAATTGTGATTTTGTTTTGAGCTGTGCTACTGAATTTAGTTATTAAATTTATAAGCCTTTTGGTGTAGTTTTTGGGTTCTTCTATGTAGAGTACCATGTCATCTGCAAATAATGATAATTTCACTTCGTCCTTTCCTATCCTTATTGCTTTTATTTCTCTCTTGTCTAACTGCTCTGGCTAGTGTTTGCAGAACCGTATTGAAAAGGAGTGGTGATAGTGGACATCCTTTTCTTGTCCTGATTTTAAAGTGAAAGTTTTCTGTTTTTGTCATTTTAGTATGATGTTGGCTGTTGGTTTGTCATAGATGGCTTTTACCTAAGTGAGGTAAAGGCCATCTATCCCTATTTTTTGTAGGGTTTTTATTATAAATGACTGTTGGACTTTATCAAAAGATTTTTCTGCATCTATTGAGAAGATCATGTGATTTTTGTTTTAGACTCTGTTGATATGGTGTACTACATTAATTGATTTTTGTGTGAACCATTTCTGGGGTGAATCCCACTTGGTCATGGTATGTAATCTTCTTGATGATTTGCTGCATTCTATTTGCTAGTATTTTATTGAGAATTTTGCATCTATGTTCATTAGGGAGATTGGCCTATAGTTCTCTTTTTTGTTAGATATTTCTCTGGTTTTGGTATCAGTGTAATACTTGCCTTGAGGAATGAGTTAGGGAGAATTCCTTCCCTTTCAATTTCATTAAAGATTTTGAGAAGAATTGACATCATATTATCTCTAAATTTATTGTAGAATTCAGCTTTGAATCCATCAGGACCTGGGCTTTTCAGTGCTGATAAGGTGTTGATTTTTTTTTATTACATTTTCAATTTTGTTGGCTGATATTGAATTATTCAGGATTTTTATGTCATCTCCACTCAGCTTTGGTAATTCATATGTATCTAGGAATCTGTCCATTTCCTCTGTGTTTTCCATCCTATGAGAATAAGGATTTTGGAGGTAGGCATTGATGATCTTCGGAATTTCTACAGGATCTGTAACGATTTCATTCTTTGCATTCCTTAGTGCCTAAATTTGAGTTTTTTTCTTTTCTTTTTTTGATAAGTTTGTCTAGGTGTTTATCAATTTTATTCTTTCAAAGAACCAACTCTTTGATTCCTTAATTTGTGGTATTGTTTTTTTAGTCTCCTTGCATTAATTTCTGCTCTGAGTTTTATAATTTCCTGCCTTATTTGGGCTGGACTTGTTTTTCTTTTTCTAGAACTGTGAAGTGTAGTATAAGATTGTTTATTTGTGCTCATTATGTCTTCTTGATGTGGAAATTCACTTCTATAAATTTCCCTCTCCAGACTGCTTTCATTGTGCCCACAGGATCCTCTAAGTTGTGTCTATATTTTAATTTGATTTTAAATATTGTTTAATTTCTTCTTTAATTTAATCTGTGACCCATTGGTTGTTAAGGAGTGTGTTATTTAATTTCCATGTGTTTATGGAGTTTTTGCAATTTCTTTTGTCATTAATTTCCAGTTTCACTGTACTATGGTCTGATAGTATGCATGCAATAATTTCAATTTCTTTGCATTTACTTAAGCATATTCTATGTACTAGTATATGGTCTATTTTAGAGAATGTCCCATGTGCAGCTGAGAAGAATGTGTATTCTGATGCTGTTGGGTGGGGAACACTTTACAGGTCTACTAAGTCCATTTGTTCACAAGTTTGGTTTAATTCTGTTATTTCTTTGCTGATTTTTTATGTACTTGATCTATTGCTTTGTGACACTGGGGTGTTGAAGTCCCCTGTTATGATTGTGTTACTGCTTATTTGATTTTTCAGGTCTGTTAAAATTTGTCTTATATAGTTTGGTGCTCTTGTGTTTGGTGCATAGATAACTATGATTGTTATCATGCCTCTTGCAATTCTTCCCTACCAAGCATGTAGTGACCTCTTTTGATCATTCTTGGTTTGAAGTTCACATTGTCTGCAAATAGAATATCTACCCCTGCTTTTCTCTGGTTTCCTGTCACATGAAGCATTGTTTTCCATCCTCTGACTTTCAGTCTATGAATTTCCTTTTGAGTTAAGTGTGTTAATTGTATACAACATATTGTTGGATTTTGTTTCTTCATCCACTCTGCCAGTCTGCTTCTTTTGATCAACTGAGATAATTTACATTGATGGTTATGACTGATATGTATTGGCTTATCTTTGTCATGTTATTTTCCTGCTGTTGGTTCCCTACTTTTTCTCTCTGTTGCTTGCTCTTCTTGGTGGTTCCTTTGTATTGTTGTTCTTACAATTGCAGTCGTTTTTATCTCTTTCTAGCATATCTTTTAGTACTCTTTGTCGGTTTGTTTTGGGACTCATGAATTTCTTCAGTTGTTCTTTGTCATGGAAATATTTAATTCCTCCATTAACTTTAAAGGATAGTTTTGCAGGGTATATCAGTCTGGGATGGAAGTTGTTTTCTTTCTGGGCCTGAAATACTTCACTCCAAGCTCTTCTTGACTTATGGTTTGTATTGAGAAATATGCTGTGATTTTGATGGGCTTTCCTTCATAGGTGATCTGCTTCTTTTTTCTAACAGTCTTTAATATTCTGTTCTTTTATTGAATTTCTGGGATCTTGATTATTACGTCTGGAGACAGATTTATCTTGGTTATCACTAAGTGGAATTCTGTATGCCCCACTGATTTGTATCAGACTCTTTTTCCATGCTTGAGTAATTTTCTGCTATTACTTCTGCAAATAGTTTTTATGTCATTTGTGTTGACTCCTGCTGTTTTGCTGACACCTGTTAATCTTCCATTGTTTTTCTTTGCATCATCTTTCAGCCATTTTAGTTGTTATTTCCTCATTCCTTGTTATTTTTAAGAGATCCTTCCTTTCATGATCATTAGCTGCAATACTGTCTTCAAGGTCTGAAAGTTTATCTTCACCTTCATTCAAGTAGTTTTGCCAGCTTTTGATGGAATTTTTAATTTCCTGGATATTTGTTTGAATCTGTTTCATGCATTCTAATTCTTTCTTATATTGTTCATTAAAGGTTTCCATCATTTTTCTATACTCCTCTATTTTCTTCTCCATGTCTTCATTAATGGTGCTGAGCAATTCTTTCATTATTAGTGTCATTTCTTTTTTTTACATAAGAGATTATTTCTAATCTGATTTCTTCTATTGACTGAGGTATTTGTTTCTTTACTTCAGTTGCTATCATTTCAGAAATTTCAGGTGTGTGACTTTCTAGCATTTCAGTATGGATGTCTCCTAGACTTGTTCTCGGTGGGGTAAAGTTCTGAGATTGCATTTTGCTCCTTCATTTTGTCATTTTCCATGATTAGCAGGTTTCCTGTGGCTCAGCCTTACTCCCATGATGGTGTGGGAGTGGTGGAGAAAGGCTCCTGAACTTCCTTGGTGCTCAGTGTGGCTCCTGCAAGTCATGTGGCTTCCCTGAGGGTGTGGGTAGGCAGGGTGTGGTCAGTGAGGCTCCAGAAGCTATCTGGGGCTCAGCTGGGCTCCCACATTGGTAGGGGCTGGGTGGGGGTGTGGTCAATGAGGCTATCATATTTTCTTCTAACACATCTACTCTTGTTTTTTCTTAGATGTTTTGAGGCCTAGATATTAGAATTGTTTATCATTTATTCTGAATGTATTTTGTCAGGTAGAAATGCATGTCAATGGAAGCTGCTTTAAGTATGTTTAGAATAACTCTGTAAAGTTAAATGAATAAGTAATCAAGTTTAGAATAAGTCTGTATAGTTAAATGAATAAATAATCAAGTATAAAAATAAATGGCCACTATGCTATCTAGAGGCCATAATCATTTCCATGTTCTTGTCCTTATTTTTGGTGGGTGCTAGCTGAGTCAGTGGTCAGTAAATGGTTTGAATTTTACTTCAGGGTTACAGATGTCTGGCTCTGACGGCTTGAGGAAAATACTTCTGTTGAGTTGGCACTGTATTCTATGCATACAGCAAATTCTTCCTGTCTAGACAAAGCACTCTCAGTTTGCATAGATGCAAGAGAGAGATGGCTTCCTTTCACACATTGTTCATGTACAAATGTGCAAATATGTGAAGATAGTGTTAGCTTTCCCTGGGGCTCTCCTCCCTACCTAGCAGAGCCATCCAGAAATGAAAGTCAGACGTCCAAAAGGAAAAATTACCACATGAGGAAATAAGTAAGTGCTGAGTTAATTTCAAAAGTAGCCCTAACTGCTGAATTTTTGTAACTTACGGGGAAACAGAGGACACCTAAGGAACCCTGACAGGGCCAGCACAAGATGTAGGATGAAAAGGTAGGACCCAGAGAGTCAAGCTAGGCACTGCTGTGTCCTACAACCTCACACCACCAGATGGTCCTATGGCAGCTGGCTCCTCTGATGTACTGGATGTGCCAAGGGACCTTTACGAGGCATTTGATTCAGTTGTATTTGTTGAAGAGTTAGCATATGGGAAATCCTTGCTGAGCTCTGAGAGAAAGTAGAAATACTATAATCTTCAACAGATTTACAAGGAGACAAGTCTGTAAGCAACTGTAAAGTACCATAAGAAGCACAAATATAAGACTTTTTTACAGTGCCTACTCAATGAGTAAAATTTTTTCTCTCTCCCAACCTCCGCATACTGAAGAATGCAAATTCCACAGGGCTGTGATCGTTTTGTTTTGTGTCTTCTGTACCCTGTGTGAGGTGTAGCATATGCTAGTTTCTACAAACATTTGTCAAATAAAGAATAGTTAATGAATGATAAAATGGAAACAAAGGAATTGCAGTAAAAAGACTGAGGATGATTCCATATGGAGGGGTCATAAAGTTCTGCAGAGTGGAGATGGAAGCAGTTGTTTCAGCCTAAGAGAATGGTATGGCACACATGGAAAGTGTGAGTTTTATGGAAAGTGTAAAAGCAGAGTAAGGTAGTAACCAAAGCACAGAAATTTGAGAAGTAAGCTGTAGTTATGCAGTGGAAAAACCAGAAAAAACTTTTTTCTGTGAATTAGTAATAAGAAAGTAGACTTGCGGTCATAGCTGGTGTCTGTCTTAGTCACTTTCTCATGGCTGGGACACGATTCTAGACACCCACAGCTGAACGAGGAAGAGCTTTATTTACTTGGCTCACACTTTTATCCTTGGATGGAGGGCTCAAGCAGGAAGGCGTGGTGGGAGGGTGCGGGGGAGGCAGCTGCTTGCCTCATGGTGCCAGAAAGCAGAGGGAAGGAGGCGCTAGGCAGTGAGATGCGCCCTTCCAGGTCACACTGGGGTCCCCTTCTCCTGACCAGACCCACCTCCTGAGAGCAAGCAAGCTATGAGCCCCATGACCCAATCACTGTCCAAACACAGGAGGTTTAGGGGGCTTCTTTAGATCAAACTGAAACATCCCTCTATACAAAGTGTACTCTGCAGCCACATAAATCTTGGGGGGTTCTTATTTCCAGGACCCCTGAGGATACCAAAATCCCCACATGTGCGATCCCTGACACAGAATGGGGTAGTATTTGCATATGATCTATGCACCTACTTAAAATTCTTCCTAGATTTCTTATACTTCATAATCTAAATGCTATGTAAATGGTGGTTAAGATGCATTGTTTAGAGAATAATGACAAGACAGTATAGTTTCAGTACAGCTGTGACTATTTCAGGTGTAACTACATAGTACATGTCAACAACAATATAACAAGATATAACAATCTGTTTTATTCATTTATAAAATACATAAAAGTATTTTCAGCACAAAGTTGGTTCATTCTTGGCTGTGAAATCCGTGGATATAGGCATTCAACTTTGGACATTGTCTTTCACAAACCCCTGTTACAGATAGGTACAGACAAAAGATGCCTTCAGGATCCCTGTGGTCCTAGCTGCCCGACTCCCAGCCAGTCACAAGCAAAGCCCTGCTTATATCTGGTTAACTCAAGACTGAGGGCTGCTGCCTGAGCACAGAGTGCTCCAGTGCCAGGACTTGGTGTGTGCGCACATGTGTCCCGCTCTGTCTGCTGACAATAGCACGAACACAGGCCTGCCTTCGAGTCCAGCTCACCAACTGCTTTAGGCTATGACTCAACCTCTGTAAGGAATCTTTTCTCTTTCACAGCTGTGAAAAGGAGATACTGCATAAGATCATCTTTCATTTCCACAACTTTGTGCTTAACCATCCTCTTGGGAAGCCAAGACTTCGGCTCAGAAAGAAAAATGTCCTTGGGATTCAAGGACAAGATGACCTCAGATGGGAGATGATTTTGCAATTTCCTCGGGACCAGGTCCCAGGCTTTCACATTTCTTCTCCCTGCCTGACCACATCCTTTATATCCTGACATTCAACATCAAATCTGGGTTCCATCTTGGCTTGCTCCCTGGGGAAGCAGGTGGAGGTCTCGTATTGACTTGGTCATAAAATTTTGCCAATTAGTTAGAAATAAAACCATTAAGGTCAAGATTCTTCTCCAGAGGGTGAGATATTTCCATACTGCACCCCAAGTTTTACAGTCTTTAAGGTCATTTGACCTTTAATATTATGATTAACATTTAAACATGAACATAGCAAATAAACATTGTGAGAAATACTGTTAGATAGTTTGATTATTTGCTTAAAAATCGACAGATATATATTGCATAAAGCAAACAGTTACACTTGACAATATACCTAGTTACACGTCACAAAATTGTACAAGAGCCTTTTTAAAAATGTAACTATAGATAATTATTCTCTATTGTAACCCACTGACCTGGCAGTTGGTGAGTTTGTGTGTATATGTGTGGGTTGGTAATACTGCCCACATACCAAAATTCAGCAAGGGTCACAAGGAGCGGTGGTTAGTTCTTTTCTCTACCCCTCATCCACCTATTTTCCCTTTTCAACGGGCTGGAGGTACAGCTCAGTGGGCTAAGTGCTTGCCACTAAGCACTAGGGCCCTGAGTTCGATCCCCGGTCCCGGGAAAAAAAAAAATACCCTTTTCAAAGAAAACCCATGTTTAGTTTTTCCCTGAGATAAAATATCTTATAGTTGTACACACAAGAAAGTACTTATCCAACCACGAGCCCCACTGTCCCCCTTTCTTTTGAACTTGGGCAGCGTGTGGGGCAATATTTGGAAAGGGAGATGTGGCACCTCGGATTACATCGCCCTCAATGTCACCCTGGGGTTGGACCAGAGCAGCTGATGACCTGCGGGCAGCCCTGTGATGGGTCCTGCTGCATGAGTGGCAGGGAGGGACAGGCAAGATGCACACGGAAGCCCGAGAGCTCCCCGCACCCACCGTGTTCTCAGTGGCGTCTCTTTCTCTGGGCACGTACAGCTGCACACCTCTGCCGCCTCCACTCCCCGCACCTCAGGCTGAGCCTGGTTGTTCTGCCCACCTCTCACCCCCACCTGACTGTAAATTCTACGCTATGGACTTTAAAGTTGAATGTTATCTACCAGGGGGTCTGGTAAATACAAGGCTGTCAATCCGTAGCTGATGGTTAAATAAATGGAAATGAAATATTAAATCATTAGTGAAGAAAATGGATTCCACAGCCTATTTATTGACATCTAGCCCTTCAGCTTGGTAGGAGACACACACACACACACACACACACACACACACACACACACACACTCTCTCTCACACACACACTCACAGAGTCACACACCTGAACCACACCAACCACGCTGCACGGTGAGTCCCTAGGGTCAGCTCTCCTCATCTTTGCATCTGTACCAACCTGGAGTCTCTGCCTCCTCTTCAAAAATATAAACCAGGGTAATAATCACCCCTACCTCGCATGGCTTTCATGAACAGTCAATGCCTAATGTATATGAGGGGTTTAAAACAGAGCGCACCTAAGTGTGTAATGAGCATTACATTTATTCTTTGTTACTTATTAACTTGTTATTTAGTAAGGAATGATAGACATTTGGAATCCAGAGTAATGTGGCTCAGACAACTTGATGTAATTACTGATTTACACACACATAATAACCACTCGGAACTGTCCCTCCCACCTGTAATAGAAGTCATGACGCACTCACTTGCATGAGACGGCGGTCTGCAGACTCCCCGCGAGTCCCCCCCACCTCACAGACCTCTGCTGTGTCGCGAGCCGCCCGTGTTCCAAGCACCGCTGAGTCTGTGCTAGGCCCTGAGCCTCTGGCACATGCCCCGCTCAAGCCGCACCTGCCTTTCCTGGACACCTTCAGGGCTGCCAGGCAGGTGGACCCAGCCCTGCCCATTCCTACCCCATCGCCCCTTGCCTGAGTGAGCTTCTCAAGGCCGCTTTGGATTCTTTCGTGCCCCCGTTGGAGGTCTTCCATGGCTCTTTCTGAGGTCTTAATTCCCTAAAAGTTCTTGCAGATCCAGCCCTGTGTGGCCTGTCCTAGTCTCTCCGGTGTTCCTGTTCATACTTTGGGGCAGGCATTCCTCTTAAGTCAAGATTTTGCTGAAACAACTTTTCCTTTTCTTCCATTCCTTATTCTTCTGAAAATCTATTCAGAGTTCTCAGTAACTTGTATGGGCACAAACATATCCTGACACCAAGAACTTGGAGGGCTATTAGAAGGGCAGTGACATGGTAAGGACGGCAAGAGTGAGCCCACAGGGACACTGTGACCTTGGGGAAGTTCTTATGATACATGAGTTTTGGATCTCCATTGAGAAAGAGACTGATTGCTTTGGAAAGATAAAAGCCTCCTAAGGAACTGGGATGAAATTGCTGTTAGAGGTCTCTGGAGATCTAGTAGTGCTTTAAAATTCTTAAGGAAAGCCAGGCCTGGTGGCTTTCACCTATAATTCCAGTACTCTGGGAGGCTGAGGCAGGAGGATTATGGGTTAGAACCCAGTGGGGGCAACTTAGCAATGTGGCGAGACCTGGTTTCAAAAACAATTGAAAGGGACTGGAAACAGCTCAGTGAAAAGACTAAACTGCAATCAATCAATATAATATTTTGAATCTTAGGGAAAGAAGCACAGGGGTGAAGCTCAATGGTAGAGCACTTACCTACCACATGTAAGGCCCTGGATTTGATCCCCAGCATAGCAAGAGGAAAAAATGCTAGCTAAAAGCATTGTTAACACATTACAGCAGTAGTCAGTGTTGCAAGATTAACCATGGATTGCCCAGGTAGCTCACTGTAAAGAGGAGAAAAGTCACCTATGATGCATTCTCACAAAATAAAAAGTGAGACCATCAGAAAAAGTAGGCATTTGAGACAAGAAACATAGGCACTAGAAGAAATCAACCAATGAAACTTTTAAAAGTAGCTCAAATACTTGAGTTAGGCAGAATTTTTTGATGCACTGGTTGAGAGTGGTTTGTGATGCAAGAGAAAGTATAGTGTAAAAGTCTTAAAACCAAAATTCTGTATGATTTCAACAGGTAATGTTTGGTGTTGGTAAAATGAGAGAGAAAACTTAGTAAAAATTAATCAGTTGGTTTATGGGCTTTGCTTAGCTCTTGATTAACTGACAGTTTGTCATCAAAAATTAGAAAAATAAAAATAAGGAAACTTAAATCAGAACAAAAAATGTTTGAAGAAAAAGCAACTATAGAGAAATGATCAACTCAACAAATGGAAGCAGCTAAAAGAAGAGCATGAATGCTTTTATCAACCAAAAAGGATTTATTGCTAGCTGTGATGGTGCATGCCTGCAATCCCAGCACCAGGGAGGCTGAGGCAGGAGAATTGCCCTGAGTTGGAGGCCGGTCTGGGATACATTGCAAGTTCAAGGCCAACCTGAACTGCATAGCGAGACCCTGTCTCAAAAAAAAAAAAAAAAAAAAACAAAAAGCAAACGGGATTAATGTTTCACCGTCAAAATATCTCATTGTTTTCATCTGAGCAGCAGTGCTCGAGTTGATCATTCCCATGTACCTTTATGTCACACCCAGTATCTTCTCGTTTCCCTGCCCTACAGTTGGACTTGGTTTATCTCATATTTTACACAATTTCTGAGACTGCACTGAGTTATGAGTAAGCCCGTCCTCCAGAGATCACCCCAGCAGCCCCCGTTCCCCATTTCCTTCCTCCTCCTCTGTCCTGCCTTTCCCCCTACTTTCCCCCTTCCCGTCCCTTCCCTCTCTTCCTTGTGCTCCTCCTCGTCCTCCTCTGGTGGGGTCTTGCCAGGTGTTCAGCTCATGGGGTCAGCCTGGAAGAGAACCCTGGGACCTGGCCCTTCCCCTTCCTCTCCTGCTGCCTGGCTCCCGCGGGAACAGTGCTCTTCTTCCAGGCCCTTCACTGCGAGGCCAAAGCGATGGGTGCTCTGATTGAGGGCGGAGGCTCCAGCACTAATCCAAAATAAACCTCATCTTTTCATAAATTATCTCCAGTGTTTGTCATAGTGACAGAGAGCTGACTTAGCGCAGTGACTGATGGCATTAGGGAAGAGAAGTTCATGTATGTATGTATACACAATTTTTCCCAAAGCATCTGAGAATGTTATATACACCAAGTCTTTCAATGCCCAAGTCTTCGGCATTTATCCCCCCAAATACAGATAGTCTCTAACAGGGTGTCTTAGTTATTCCCTCATTACTTGAACAAAATACTTGATACTCAAAGCAAGAAATGTTGATTTGGGTTACAGTTTGTAGAGGTTTCAGTCTATAGCTGGCTGGCTCCAAGACAGGGGACACTGCAGAAAAGGAACAGTCCATGGCAGGGCAGGCAGAAGGCGTCAAGTAACCAGCAGTCAGCCTGCCCTCCCCCCTTTTCCCTTGTATTCCATCTGGGCTATAAGTCTGTCGACTGGTGCCACCCACACCCCAAACAAAGCTGACATGACCCCGTGATTACCTGTAACCCGCATTCACACACCAGGCGCAGGCACCTCCAGACATCCCACGTGTGAGTGCTTGTGGCTTTGGGGACGTCTAGGTACAAGCCATTACATGTGGTTATTAGTTTCGGTAAACTTAGCTTTGACAGATGTCTTAATATCCAATCTGTCAATTGACCAATTATGTTTTCCCCTCAGGACAGGATTCACTTTGAGAGAAGCTGTTACTTTGCATGGTTGTGTGTTTTTAGCCGCCTTTCCTCTGCACATTTACACAGTTTTCCTGTTTTTGTACCAGACACCCTTGACTGGCTTGTACTATAACAGGATCTGTGCATGTGCCCAGAATCTGCATGTGTCCCCCGGCACGAGAGTGGACCAGGAGCATTGGGGGACATGGAGCTGCACAAGGGGGACATATCTTGCAGTGGAAACGAGGGTTTTGAAGTTTTGGGGGTAAGGTGTTAAAGAGGAAGAGGTGTTAAGAGTCGCCTGCGTGTGTGTGGCTGCACAGTGGGTGACCCGGACTTGGCCTCTGGCAGAGGTGATGCTGGGTGGGACAGAATGGGGAGAAGACAGGGAAATTTGGGGTACAAGACAGTGGTGTCATCAGTGCAGAGGTAGGAGGGGTCACCAAGAGCTTCAGGCTGAGCAAGCAATCAAAATATCTAAAGGTGAAACCCAGCATTTAGAGCTCCATGCAGGGCCAGGGGAGAAACAGTGAGGAGGAGAAGCTGTGTGCGCAGTGAGTGCCCAAGACGTGCGTGCTGAGCCCCTGACCCCTAGTGTGCCTGCGTGCGGAGACAGGCTTCGGGGACTTAGTCTGAGGGGGTTGCTGGCTTTCTGAGAAGAGGCCTTGGAGAGAGACAGTACGATCCCTCTCCAGGCACCCACCTGTGGAAAGGTCACTGGGGACATAGCAAGGCAGTGGATGTGGTGTGCTGCAGAGCCACCCCAAGCATGCTGGCCCTGGCCAGAGACCTGCAAGAAAACAATCCCCCAAGCCCTTGCTTGACCCACGGTACCGGGGATGAGACAGGAGGAAAAGAGAGACTAGCCTGGTAGAAGCAGAGGACTGTGGGTCGCAGGATTCCTGGGGTCACCGCACTGGGCCTCGGTCCTACAGGGGGAGGAGTCGGGACAGAACCAAGAGACACATTCACTTCGTGTTCTTATTTTACAAGGAAAAGGTAGATACTCAGGTCTACTTCTTAGTATTTTATGTATTTTCAGGTGTCTGAAAAACTTTACAAAATTTGAAAAATGAGTTCAGCAGAGACTACAAGAGAAAGTGTAAAAAAAAAACCCAAATAGGGTAAAAGCTGAGAAGGAACAAACACAAAGGAATTACTGGAAACATCTTTGGAAACTGTTAGAGAACCAAGGAAAGAAGAGAAGAGAAGAGAAGGGAAGAGAAAAGAAGGGAAGGGAAGGGAAGGGAAGGGAAGGGAGGGGAGGGGAGGGAGGGGAGGGGAGGGGAGTGCAAACTAGTGGGAGTCATTTCAAACACACACAGATAATAAATATAATCATCCACAAATATAAAGGTGGGGTTAAATACCCCACTTTTAAACATGGCAACTCTCCAGTTGGGTTTTAAAAATGAAGAAAACTAAATTCAGAGAAAGGTGTTTCTAAGTGCATCTTTAAAAAGTAATAGACTTAGAAAAGATGACAGCTATGCGAAGTAAGGTCTAACAAAAATAAAACGAAGTTTTCAATATTAACAAGATAAATGAAATGAATACCAAGCATAAAGTATAAAAGTATGAGGAATACTATGTATTAATAAAAGCATTTCATCAAGAAGGTAGTAGTAACCAGGCTTTGTTCCCCAAGGAAGAAGATTAAAATATGTTTACAATTACTCATCAAAGCCAGGAGATTTCAGCTCATTCACAGAGTGGAGTGAAAGCTCTTAGAAGCTGATAGCTCAAGTAGGAAAGAAAAGTCTATAAAAATTTTAACACCCTCGGCAAAACTATTTTAGGCTTCTAACAAATTTTATTCTCAAAGAAAACAAACAGCAATCTTTTCTAATATCAATGGCTTTTAAATAATTTTTATCCAACGTTAGGCTGTAAATAATTCCAACACATATTTAAAGAAGATAGAAAAAATACAGGTAATATTATCTAAACTTAGCAGAATACAGATAGATGTATTGAAAAGGAATAGCAACAACAAGCTATTTAACAGGGAATTAAATTTTTAAAATGAGGTTGAAAAGCTAACTGGCTAACACTTTGGACAGACTATGTGAATACAACAACTTTCAGGAGAATAACAAAAAGGTGACTAAGACAAGATCCATAAATAAATTTCTTTGTAACTTTTACACAACTGTTAGTTCTACTGAAGTTTTAAACTTGAAAAGTTTGAGCATATTGATCAATCTCAATGTGTTTATTTTCCCTCTTAGCAGAATTTAAAATTTAAAAATGGAAAGCAATATATTACAGCAAACACATACAACAGTAAACACAGCTGCTACTTTTATGATGTTTTTACAATATTTTTCGTTCATTTCTTTGTTCCAACACTATTTATCACAAAAATAACTCAGTGACATTCAACAAGTGACACAAATTTCAGTTTGTCTGCATTCTGTGCTGGAAAACATCCTTGCAAAGCTGCTGCATTCAGATTACTAAATGGTTCATGATAAAACTGTGATCATCCTCATGAAGAATGAAACTTTAATGTGTCTAATGATGGAGAAGCCAAATGCTATCACTTTACTATACAGAGCATAATTCACTGAATTAACTTTAGGGACCATTTTCTTTTTTTTATTAAACCAATTAACTATACTTTTTTGCTTATTTGTGAAAATGTTCCCCCATACTCTACCTCAACTATACAAAATACACGAACTCTTGTTTCTTCAGTATTCACCAAAATGTATTTAAATAAAAAATTATAAGAATTTGCTTTTCTCTTCAAGTATTTCTAGTTTGGAGAATGACACTGTAAGCAAAAACAGAGGGGAAAAAAATGAAGATGATGCCTATATGCCAGGTGAAATGATACAAATCCCCAGCTGAATTTTGTCTCTTCTAAGGTAAATCACTCAGAAGTGAAAGGTAAGTGAGGTTTCCTTAAGTACACAATTCATAAAAGTGGAATCAACAATGACTGCATGATTATTTTACGTTCTCTCTTAAGTGTGGCTCCAAAAGTAGACTGACAACTCCCATAACTAATGAAGCAAACTGAGCTTTGTAGATGTGTAATAAATTGTAGGTGGCCATCACTGAAGTACTGGGTTTAGATGTGGACAAGTGTGGAATAATTGACTAGATCTTTTGAGTACCTTGGCGTTTTGATGTTTTATTCTTGTGTTCAAGCAGAAAGTGTATGATTTCATTTTATGCAACAGGCTTATCTATAAATAGAGAATTTGTAGGACAAAGGAAATTCCAAGTTGTATGCGTGTACATAAGTGGTTTTATATAATACACAAATACAACCACTAAAATAAAGACAATTCAATATAAAACCCATCAACATCTGTTTACAGATGGCCAAATCTAATCCTTAGTCTTTTTCGTGACATAATTTATTTGCTTAAAGGTAAAATCTCACTGATACAGTGATATTCTACTACATTAAGGATAATGTACCAATATCAGTCTAGAGAATGAACTAACAAATATTAAGGTCAGACGGAACAGATTCAACTCGAGATGTCATTTTATACTTGATGACATTTTATATTTGAATCTTTGCTTCCACCTAGTATCATTTTTTATTTCAGCATGAATGCTACACTAGCTAAAATTTTATTCTTACACAACTGATAGTTCTACTGAGCTTTTAGACTTGAAAAAAAATTTTAAAAGAAGAGTCAATACAATCAGCACAGACCTTTTCTACCAGTTTTACTTTCTAGTCCATTTTCCCCTAGTATTTCATTTTTATCCCTTGTATTTTTATAGCAAATTATCCAGATTACATCTTCTGGACTCATCAGTGGTAGATCCTAAATTTCAATGCTATTTTGAAGAATAATTTTGGTAATCTGTAAGACAGGTGCATGTGGTGTGTGCTGCATTATAACAGCACCAAACCCTTCATAAAACCAAGGACTCCCTCCTCCTGCTTTATGGTACTGATAGTCTCTCGTTCCCTCATACTGTGTATTAATTGGAAGCACTTCATAGCCAAGGTCAGCATTGCCAATGATTATGCGTGTCCCTTGAATGTGAAGGCGGTGCAAAACTTTCCAGTGGGAAGAGCATAACATCAGAGCAAAGACTGGCAGCAAAGTTAGCAGTATGTTCTAGAAAGATAAGCATCCAACATACTCTGCACAGGGCTACTGCTCTGTGCTGGGTGGTTATTGTAGGTCTTTGTTTTTAGAATCAGCAGGACCAACTTCTGGATGACTGAGCTGGTGACATAGTGAAGGACTCCGTGCAGCACCGTGGGGAAGATCAAGGGAAGGAGAGCAAGGAGCCGCTTGCTGTGAGGCACTCCCAGGCCTGCTGCTCTTCCGATTCCTTCTCTGACACACTCTAAGACGGCTATCGTTGTCTCGAATTGTCTCACTCTTGGTCAAGGTGAGAATTCACTGATTATGCCTTCTGCGCCAAGTGTGACTCCTGGACAATGAACGACGGATGCACTTCCACTGCCTTTCCATAGGGCTGCTGGTCCCTGAGTTTTGTTGAAGCTGTACGTAATATTGCTGACTGCGAATGCAGTGAGATGATAATCCCGAGCATGGTAATTGACCTGACACTGGCAGTGTAGAACAATGCAAGGATGGGCCAATATGTTTTCTGTAAAGAGACTTGCAAGTCCAGCACCAAACCCAGCAAATCTATTCACCGCTGCTCTGGCCCCGCCCGCTGCCAGCCGGAAAGGGCTCCTCCGCCAGCCCTCGTAGGAGGTGGAGTGGAGGGCGTGCCGCCATAGGACCTGGCAGGGAAAGCAGCGCCAAAGCCCTGCTTGTCCGGGGCCCTAGCCATGGAATCCGTCTGGGCGCCGCGGATGCATCACAGCTGGGCGGGACGAGCGGGGCCCACCCCCATGCTACTGCCAGTGGGGCCACGGCAACCCAGCAGGGCAGCAGAGTCGGGAGAAATGTAAATAAATTTCAGTTTTTATTCCATACAGTAACGATGACTACAAAACAATATAAAATATCTACTAACAAACAGTAACATTTTCAGGAAAGAAAAAATGGCAAAAAAAGAAAACAATGTTCATCCAAAGAAACATTTATTACACTTAGAAGTGTCAAGAAATCTGGGCTTACTTGGTACAATAAGCCTAGCCCATACCAAAACATTGAAATGCTTTTTGTGGAAACTGGGCAAGCTATTTAACATCTCAGGTTTGGTTTCTTCACCTGTGAAACGAGGATAACAGAATCCATGTCTTAGCAGGGCCGTAAGGGTGAGATAAAGGGCCTGGTCCTGAGAGGACAGCCATTTTAGTTGGTGAATGCCATGCAGTGTGTCTGGTGTTCTTTCCTTTCTGTGTAGTTATGTGCGCTTTTAGTTGAAAGATTATGCTTATAATTAAAAAACTGAACAGTAGATTTCCATATAAGCAGGGAGGAGAAAGACAGGGGCTTTGGTTGTAGGTCTAAGCTCACACCATGTTGAGCTCCCGTGCTTGTCCCATTGGCAGAGGCTCAGCAGAGTTCCGTGAAGCCGGGGCTCCTGGCCAGGGGTCTTTGCTCCCTGCCTTACAGCTGCTTTCGGTAAGTTTTCTTTTTGTCTTTTAAGCTAGAGTCTCTTTGGCTGGCTTTGAACTCGTGATCCTCCTGCCTCAGTCTCCTGCGTTGATGGGATTCCAGATTTGTACCACTGTGACTGGCTCTAGATATTTTTAAAAGACCACTGCTTATACTTTTCTTGTTAGGAAAAAGAAAAAAAGGAAGAAAAAGAAAAGGTAAATTCTTTTGAAAATGATTTTATGTTTCATAATATGAATTTTTCTTATTCCATTTTTTTGCTTTAAAAGAACTGTTCCTTTTTTTGAGAGTATGCAATTTGATAAAATGTAATATTTTTTTAAAAACTTGCACTCAGCTTACCTGTCATTTAGCCAGTGTTTTGTTAGTGGTAATGGGTGTGTGAGTAGGGTTTTGTATCTTCGTTTTTTGCTTGTTTGTTGTTTAGACAGTCTTCCTTGCTGTGTGGTTCAGGCTGGCTGTGAACTCACTATGTAGCCCAGACTGGTCTGGAACTCTCCCAGTCCTCCTGTCTCAGCCTCCTGAGTGCTGGGATTAGAATCACATACCACCACGCCTGACCTGAGAATACAAGCGGGTGCTTTGGTGTCCCCCTCACACATGGGCATCGGAGGGTCCCTGGGAGCAGCACAGTGGGTGACAGGTGGAGGTGGCCAAGGGATGGGGACCTCTGTGTGGGCCGTGGGGGTTCTTGTGTTTTCCTTCCACATCTCTCATTTAACAGAGAATCAGGTCCAGAGCCCAGTCCGAGGCCTTCCAGGCGGGAGCGGCTCCCTGCTGTGTCCCCAAGGAAGCGCAAGGGTGCACACTGGCTCCTGACAGCTTCCTCCCTCTGCACATGCTCCCTGCCAAGCGCCGGTGCACACCGAGCCCAGCAGGGGTGGGTGCCGCAGCTGCCGAGGTCCTGTGAGACCCAAGGGCACCACAGTGACTGGAGAGAGCCCTGCGTGAAAAGACAGGGCAGGGACATTGGCTAAGGAGTGAACATGCCTGGGGACCATCAAACCAAGCTGAACCAGCACACAATGAGCATCCTTGTAGGGCCGCAGGGGCCGGAGGGAGGCCGAGGGCTGGGCGCACCCACTCTGAGCTCCACACAGAGCCCTGCAGCTCAGCTCCACTGCTCCCGGATCTACAGCCTTTGAGAGCAGGGGAGGTTGGAGAAAGTGAGGAGAATTGGGAGCCCAGGGAGCATGCCTGCGGTGACTCTCCCAGGCAGGGATGCCGCCTGTGGCTGATGGCAGTTTGTGTTCTAACTGTGACCTATGAAGGAGCACCCCGCAAGTCTCTTGTGAATTAGGACAGCCAATTTAGGGTTGTATAATTTAGAGCTATTTTGTGATATTATTCTTAAAAGCAACTTTATTTGAGAGCATAAATATTTAATTATCTGAAAATTAAACTAACCAGGACTGCCTATCTTGATAAATAATTTACTATTGTTAATTCTAATGAGTTATGTCTTTCCCTACTGGTTATCTTTGATTATAAATGAAATGTATACTTAGAACATTTGGCAAATAATTGAAAACTGTCTGTCACATTTCCACTGAGAATCCTAATGTTAACATCTGGATTGTTTTTCAGCCGTCTCCATGCATTTTTAGGGTGAGTAAGGCCACACTACATGTTGTGTTCTTTTCACACTTACTATCATTTCAGACCATAGGTGGGATACTTGGTAAATGTGATCTTAAAGGTTGCTCAATACTCTGTTTATTTACATGTTCTGATTTCTTTATCTATGGCCAAATAGGACTTTTAATGTGGTCTTGGTTACAAACAGTCCTAGGTTGGATAGACGGGGCTAAAATCTTTGTCCACACTGCACGTTTTTCCCTTAGAATAGATTGTCCGGAAGTGGAGTTACAGTGTCAATGGATGTGAAAAACATAGTTCTCACCCATGCTGCCGAAATCCCTTTCGGAGAATTTGCTTCTCCCTGCTCTGGGGAGATCATCCGCAACCTTGGCTGCTGTTCCCTTTCCTGTGTACTTGCTGTCTTAACGTTGAGAAGCATCTCATTCTTGACTGGAGTCTTCTATAGTTAGGGTGTTGGTATCGTTCCTGCGCCCGGTACTACCCATTCAGAATTCATCTTATGTCGTCACTGATAATTTGGACAAACTAAGCCAGTAAAAAAGAAAAGTGAGAAATGTGCTAAAGTAGCTGCCAGGCAGCATGAGAGCTCTGATGTTCAGGAAAGCTCCAAGAGGGGACCCTTGGGACTTTGCTGGTCCCTAAGGTACAGCTAAGGCTGAGCTGTGCTCAACAGGCTTCCAGACAGAGGATCCAAGGCCACAGAGAAAAGAGTGCTGGAGTTGATGCTCAGTGTTAATTCAGCTCCAAAAAGCTGCTTCCAGTAGTGAAGTGTAAGTTGCTCAACTCCAGCAAACCCTGAAGCTCTGCTAGGAAGGACCTGGCCACACACACTGGGTTAGGTAGTCTCCAAGTCCAGGAAGGACCTGGCTACTCACATTGAGTTAGGTCCTGTCCAACTCTGGGAAAGACCCGGCCACTCATGTTGGGTTAGGTCATCTCCAAGTCCAGGAAGGACCTGGCTACTCATGTTGGGTTAGGTCATCTCCAAGTGTAGTTCCTGATCCCTCAGCCTGTGTCTCTGCCTAGTGCTAGGACCAAAGTCCAGGGTGGCCTGTGCTGTGCTGGTCATGCAGGACAGGTAAAACCTGTGGAGCCTTGGCTCAGAGTGGGAGATGGAGGTGTGGACACCGCATCTGCTGAACTCCCCCAGAAAACAGATTCCATGAAGACCCTTGGAGCCCACAGCAGGCATTTCCCAGCCTGGCAGGGCTTCTTCCATCCCTTCTTCCCAACATGTCCTCCCATCGCTCCCCTCCCTCTGCAAGGAGGGCAGGACACCAGCCTGTAGGCTATAGCTCAGCCTCAGCTACAGAAAGTAGCACAGGAACCTTAGAAAACAGCCCCTGGGGTGGGGCTCACAGCAGATGGCCCACTGGTCCCTTGGAAATAGGACTCCATTTGCATTGTGAATGGGGAATGGTCATGACTGACAGCAGCTTCAAATGATCTGACTCTTCTCTGGAAGACTGACAGGCACCGTGATCAGAAAGGGCAGTGCCGGGTAATGCACTGGTGATGGGGCAGGAAGGGATGATCATTCAGAGCTGGCTTGGGCCAGCTGCTCTGAGAGCCATGAAGATGAAAAGTGGCCTGCTCGCGTCCACCGCTCAGTCTCAGCATACTGTGAGCCTTGCGGGGCTGCCAAGCCAATGTTCCTGCAGCCTGGGTCCCTAGAGGTGCTCCCGCCGCAGGTCTGCAGGGAAGGGACATGGACCTGCAGTAGGGCTGGGGAGTGGCGAGTGGCCTGAGACGCCCTTGAGTGCTCCAGGCCCACACAAATGTCTGCCCTTCATGCAGGGTCCCTTTGCTTGCACAATTTACAAAGACTTCCGTGAAGCTCGGCTCGTGGTTGTTCACTGCCCTTGGAAATTACCATTAGACAGGGGCGTGCGATGCTTTATGTCTAGGTGTCCCCTAAGTCTGTATGCTTGCAGCTGGGGCTTTGGGGAGGTGGTGCTGCTCTCACTGGCTTAGTCCCCATGAGTTGGAGCTGACTTCAGGTGGGAGGTGCGGTCTGGTCTGCAGGTCTGGTCTGCAGAGTGAGGTGGGTCTCTGCCTGGGTGGCCTCAGGCTTATCTCTTCCTGCTCTTCATTTCATGCTGTTTCTCTGCCATGGCACCTGACTTGGAGCCTCCTAACTGTGGACAGAAGCGTCTGTACACTGTAACCCAAAATAACCCTCTCCACCTTTAGCCTGTGAAAGTCTGATACTGTGTCTCAGGGTCCCAGGGAGAATCTCTACAGAGAGCTGTGTGCTGAGCTGTGATATTCTGCAAGCGTTGTGCACAAAGCATATTTTTACTTATAGTATTTTTGATTTATGATAGTTTATTGGGATGCAATCTCATCACAAATCACGAAGCACCTGTGAGGAGGAGACTGCTAACTGATGCAAGGATAAACAAACAGATGAGGCGACAGAACAGAGTACAGAGAAACCGTGGTGTAGAGCACCACTTTGCAAAGGTGGAGAGAAGAGACGGTCAACAAACAGTGCTGGCTTCACGTCGTACCCATGGGAGAAAAGTTAAAAGTTAACCTTTGATTGAAAGTGCTCTACACAAAGATGAAATCCACACAGGGTATTGACCTCGGTGTGAAATGTAGATAAACACAATTTCTACAGAACAAAGAGGAGAGCAGGTATGTCATTAGGAACAAGGAAACTTTTCTTAAATGCCTAAAAACATTAACTGTCATGAAAAATGGTGATTATGGAAAGATTGGGTTAAAACTAAAGCATTTAGCACGAGAGTGAAAGATGAGTCACTGTGCTAAGGAGACAGACAAGAGATAGATAACCGACAAGAGCCTGAACGAAGCATTTAAAACTCCCACAAGTACGTATGATGAGGACACACAGACGAGTGGACCAGCTGGACCTTCACTGAGATGGTAGCAGACAGCCAAGCACTTGCGGAAAGTTAGCCACATGTGTGAACCACGGGGACAGCAGGCTAGGGCCCTCGTGGCCTCTGCACATGTAGAGCCAGCCACGGAGGACTCTGCCGACAGCAAGCACCTGCGAAGACTCCACGCTCCCTCACTGCCCGTGGGCATGTGGGCTGGGAAGTCACTTGGGAAAACTATCTACCATCTGTGAAGCTGGATCCATGTACATCCTAAATAGCTCAGATTCTACTACTAGACCTAAGCTCAAGTGACACACGTGTCAAAGATGTGTATGAGAGTGTTTTTGAAACACGTCTTTCTTTTTTATTAGGACCTTTGCGTTCACTGTGGGGAGTCGGTGCACCTCTTCAATACCAGGAGCCTCCTGCTCTGGTGGGGCCCAGAGCCCACGGTTTGGCTTGTGCCTGTCCACAGGAGAGTGCTCGGTGGAGAGGAGGCTGAGCCGTCTTCCAAGCACTGACTCCCGCTCAGTGCGTGCTGCTGAGTAGTCCTCAAAAGGGTAGAAGGAGGTGCTTCTTTCAGCACTGAGCACTCTTCTATGCACCTTCTTCCTGTGGTACTGATGACAGAACCCAAGGCTTTTGCACTGAGTTGCATCCTCGGCTCATTTTGCAGGAGGGGTCAGGTTCTGGCTAAGTTGCCCAAGCTGAGCTTGGGTTGTAACCTTCCTGTCTCAGCCTCCTAGAGTGCTGGGATTGTACCCATGCACCACTTTACCTGGTTTGCCATATTTTCTGAAATCTCTCTTTCCTGTGTTTTTTTCCCTTTGGGTATACCAATGACATGTGCTTCACATGACTTGGTGTTGTGCATAGCTCTTGATGCCCTGTTCTGTTTGTTTACTTTTTTTTTTTTTTTGGTGTTGTGTTTAGTTTGAATAATTTCTACTGACCTAATTTTTTCAAGGGTTCCTTTCTCAAAGGTGTCCAGTCTGCTGATAAGCTGATCAAGGTTCACTCTGGAGCTGTGTATGTGATTTTTACTCATGCTCTTTGCATCCGAGTCTTCCATGGTTTCTGTTTATCTGCTGAAATTTCTCATCTTCTCTTGGCATGGTTTACTTTTTCAATTATGTCTTTTCTATCTAATTCATTGTTATTTGAAAGTTCAACCTGAAAATTTCAACATCTGGGTCATTTGTAGCCTGGACTGGAAGAAAACATGTTCTGAAATTTTCATGTATATAATAAAGGAATTACAGTCAGAATATATAAAGAGCATTTAGGATGCAAGCACAAGAGATGACCCAATTTGAAAATGGGCAAAAGGGTTGAACATCTTATGGAAGAATGTATATGAATGACCATGGCCCAAAGGAAAAGGGTCAACATTACTAGAGAGCAGGACCACATCAGCAAAATCCGGAGCCACTGCACACCTGTTATCTGCCTCAAATGAAAAGCATTTCCGTACTGATTCTTCTCAGTATGTGGAACAGTAGAACCTCATATACTGGCATTAGTCATCAAAAGTCAAGGTTCTATAGGTAGTTTGGGAAACAGTTTGTCAGTTTCTTATAAATCCTCAGTTAATGTATGAGCTGCTAGTCGCTATTGTAGTATTCGGCCATCGGATGAAAGCATGTGTCCAAAGATCTGATGAATGTTTGTTTTGGCCCCATTCACAATAGCTCTAAAATGGAAATTACCCAAATACTTAAAGGTGTGAGCAGTTTGGGTTAAAACATGCAGTGTGATCAGTAATAAAAATGAAAGCACTATGGACCCATGGATTAGCAGGAATAAATTCCTGTAACATTACCCCAACAAAAAGAACACAGGTCCAGAAGGATGTGTATGCTGTGACCATGCTGTGTCATTTATGTGACATTCTGGAAGAAGCACAAATTACAGAAATCAGAAATCAAACATTTCCAGGGCCTGGGCTGCGGGATGACCTCCAACCACAAAACAGACTTGCGAGGGGATTCAGGAACGTGGGGATGTTCTACGTATTGATGATAAGGATGAGTACCTGGCTAAACCTTCCTTTAAAAGTAGTTGTAAAGAAAATGTCTTTTTCAGAAAAAAATTAAATTTACAGAAAATCTGTGCGGGTGGTACGGTTTAGACACCCTGATTGGAAACATCTTGCCTTAGCACAGTGCATGCATTTCCATTAACGAGCCAGTGTTGATGCACTGTTTTCGGCAAGGTCTGTACCTGTTCAGACTCACTCTTCTCCTGCCTCCACTTTCTGCTCAGAAGTCCCCCCAGGGCCCACACTCTGTACCGTTCTGCTAGCTTCACAGGCATTGCTTGGATCTGGACATTTTAGCACTTTTAAATAGGCTACAATTTTGTCTTGAAGGTTCTTTTTTTTTTTAACATTTTGGAGATGGTTTGTTTTAATAGACAGCATGTGGTTTTAGAAAAATCACGAGAACAGATTGTAATCGAGACAGGATGTTTTAGACCACAGCATCCCAACAATGAGAAGGCATCGCTTTCACCCTGCGCAAGCCGGGGTTTTCCTTTTTCAGGCTGTCTGCTAGACAGCGTACTCCTGACACACACTCATTTTTTAAATGTAAGTGCTTGGATAGCTAATACTGAATTTTTGAAGTCACAGCACACACCTGTGCTGTACTGACATCTTCACCCTTTCCTTCACCATGGAAATCCAGCTATGTCCAGCAGGTCACTTGAAAATAGTAATTCCTGTGTGACCGCATATTGTATTTTGTGTGGTTCTAAATTTAGTGCCTGCATTAGAATACTTTGCTTCCAAGACCAGCAATGAATGCATTTCACAAATGGGTCTCTATGTAATCTTAGTTCATGATCCTTATTTATTGCTAGTAAAAGCAGCCATAAAGTTGCTTCATATGCATTTGGTTTTCCCATGAAATACTGGTTTGTTACTAGTTTGTTACTGCATTGTTACCTCACTGCCCAGCAAAATTGTTATGACCCCTTTGTTCTAATCCTTGTTACTTCATACTTCATCAGTCTTTTGTGTCTTCTATATTTGTTGACAAAGATGAGGTTTTGGCTTATTGTGTGATTACTGCCACTTACTATTATAGCTCTTTTGGCAATAGCAGTAGGAATAACAAACCAGGAATATGTGGTTTTATAGCAAGAACCCTTAAGAGAGATTTCCTAATATTTAGCAGAGTTTAGTAAAATTTTGCAGCCACTAGACTTAATTACCTTTGAGTTAAATTTTGTTGATAAATGAAAGAAAAGACCTCTTTTTATTCCAAATGCCTGCAGTGTCTTAGAAAGTGAGAGGGACAACACTCTGCTGACACTTCCCAGGGCGCTCTTCACGGTCAGTGCTGGGACTGGGACTGCATCCCAGGATCACAGCCTTCCTTTTGTACCCTGTGTGCTTTTCATCAGTTTCTCTTTAACAGTTATTTTCTTTCGGGAATGTGTCTAAGTCACTTCTCCATTTTGTGTGCTGCAGTTGTTTAAAACCAATGTAAAAGTCCATGTGTCCTGCCAGTGGCACAGATCTACGCTTTGTCAGGGCATGGTTCAGTTAGGCTGAAGGAACTCGTGTGGCAGCCCAGGGTGCCAGGCTAAGCAGCAGGCAGCTCGGGACAAGTCTCTGCGGGAGCCACCAGCACCTGGGGAAGGCGATCTAAGGAGGTGATCTAAGGAGATGTAAGGTGATCCAAGGCGCTGGTCTGAAGAAGTAGAAAAATCTGTCGGTCACAGGGGAGGAAATTTCATTTGGACACCTCAAGAGTGGGTTTTAGGGGCTGGGGATATAGCTCAGTGGAATAAGCGCTTGCCTAGCAAGCGCAGGGTCCTGAGTTCGATCCCTAGTACCGCAAAAAAAAAAAAAAAAAAAAAAAAAGAGTGGGTTTTGTTGGAAGGGAGAGACCTATGCGAGGACTCGGGAGAAAACACCTTTACAGGACCTATGGCCTCAGCCATTTTGTGACAGTCACAGAAGAGTTGAGGCTGCTCCTTGTGATGACTGGAGCTTCTTTCCTGTATCCTGGAAGCTGAGAAGCCCACGGCTGTCATTGGCCAGGCTCTACTCATGGGAAGAGTGCAGGAAGTGTGGCATGTGAGACAGCAAACCCAGCCCTGGCTGGGAAGAAGTTCACCCTGTGACAATGAGCCTGCTCCCATGCCGAAGTGCCAAGCCAGGCTCTCAGCTCCTCTCAGAGACCCTGAGGCTGGATCCTGCTTCAGGAGGGTGACATTCCCAGCACGTGGTTTGGTGGGACAGGCTCAGACCATCGTACTTGCTTGTCAAGACTTTCTACACACGCTGTGTGGTCTTGCTCTCACACTACTTCCCCAGAGAAGTTTAGTAGAGAAAACTCTCATATAAATCATGGTTTTTTGTTCAGAAGACCAAGAAAAATGGTTGTTGAGTTCAAGTCTCAGGCAGAGAAAAGCTGGAGAAGGGAGACTCACCCCTGAGCTGTATTGCAGAGCCCAGCAGTGCGGCACTAATGTGGAAAACTAAACAGGCAGTGGAGTGATCCACCACAGGTGGTGAGAAAGGAGTGTAAAATTAACCTGGTGGGCTGTCGGCAAAAACAGCCTTCTCCAGAGGTGTTAACAGGGCAGGGTCCAAACAGCATGGTCCTGAAAATGTGAGCGCACAGCTTGGAAATGTCCACAAGCTAAAGCTTGGTCTCAAAGATGGGGTACTGGGAGGTTGCCTTGAACATGTTTGGGATAGGAGTAAAGGAGTGGGAAAGAGAAGCCATATGAACCCTAAAAAGAATGGTTCGGTGATATCAGACCGAACAGGCTTCAGAGGAAAGACGATCAGGAGGAAAGCAGGATAGGAAATACAGATAAAAGAGGTGGCTCAACAAGAAGCAATTACAGTCCTCAATAAACGTGGACCTGATAAAGGTTTCCAAAATACATGAAGCAAAGCAGATAGAACCGAAATGAGAGGCAACAGAATCCATAACTACATCTGAAGCCCCTCAGTAGCTGTTACTGAGATAGATGATGATGAGACAGAGAAAATCCGAACAACTCTGTCAGTGAGACCCTCATGTGTGCACGGGCCTCCTTTTCAACAACTGTTGATTGTATTCTTGGTGAATATGCCCACAAAACTCCTGCCAAGGTTGTGACATCCTGAGACATTTAAAAGACTTTAATAAACATAAAACTAAATAACAATAAGCCTGTACCCAGATAAGAATATAGCATTCAATAACACAAAGATACCTAAATAATGTACAAATACTTGTAAATCAAATAACAGACTTGGAAATATCCCTTGGTTCAAAGAATAAGTCCTGGGAAAATTAGAAAGCAATTCAAGCTGAATGAAAACATATACAATTTTTGTGATGCCACTAAAGTATACTTGTGGAAAATGCATAGCACCAAATTTCTGTGTTAGAAAAGAAAGAAGGCCTGAACTCACTGACCTGAGCTTTCATCCTTAGGAGCTAAGAAAAGGAGAGAAGCCAAGTCCACAGGAAAGAGTCAGACAGCAATTATGACGTTTAGATAGAAGTGAAGCTCATCAGAGAAACTCCACGCTGCTAACAGCTGGTCCTTGGCTGTGGCTGGCATAATTGATCTGCCTCTACTCACTGCAATGGCCCGAGGAGCCATAGGAGGAATTGTCAGGGGACTTGAAAAGCATTACAATGCCTATAAATTTGGTAACTTAGATGAAATGGAGAAATTATTTGTAACACACAATCTTTATAATTGCCTTAAAACAAAAACAAATAAGTAGTGTGTATCAATTAAAGAATTGAATTACTAGCCAAAAACTTTACAAGAAAGAAATTCCAGGCACAGTGGCTTCATTAGGAAATTATCCAAACTTTTAAGTAATAATAGCAATATTACATAATCCTTTCCAGAAAACAAAAGAAGACGCTCCCCTCATTTTATGAAGGCAGCAATCCCAGAAGCCAAAATATGATAAAAAAATTACAAGAAAGGAATGCTAGATATCAATATTTTTATAACCAGAGACGTAAAATTTGTAGCCAAATGCTAACAAAGTTTAGAAGTACATGAAAAGGATAATATATCTTCAACAAATGATGTTTATCCCAAGAACGCAAAGCTGGTTTAACATCCAAAAATATAATGTATCAGATCAAAAGACTAACAAAGAAAAAATATGCGATTATTTCAGTAGACAGGAAAAATATTTTACAAAATTCAACATCCCTTTGCAATACAAGTCTCAGCTAAGTAGGATTCAAAGGAATTTCTGTAACCTGATAAGAGGGCATCAAGAAGTACTGAGTGTCCCTCCTTTAAGACATGGACAGGGTGGCCACATGCCTGCTCACTCCCATGCATTAAGTACTCGATACTTATGGTAATTACTGGGTTTGGTATTGCAAAGGAAGAGTCAAAGCAGTTTCTATTACCAGGTGGCAAGATAGTCTATAGAGAATCTGAATGAATCTACATTAACAACTCCCAACTCAAATTAGTGAGTTTGGCAAGGTTGTTTGGTCAGTACACAAAAGCCAAGTGCATTTCTGTGGATTCATGTATTAGTCCTCCACTGCTGTGTAACAAATGACTCCAAAACACTGTGGTTTGCAGTACCAGCCTTTGCGCATGGCGCATCTTGCTGGGTTGGACTGTGGCGACTGGTTATCACTCAGAGGCGCTCGTAGTTGCAGTCAGGGCATGGGTCTGGGCTTCAGATCCGGGGGTGGGGATACAAGATGCCCTTCCAGTCCCTTTCGGGAAGCTTGGACCGGGGCTTCAGCTCCTCCTGCAGGGCCTTGGTTTGTCCCGATGGGAAGGGGTCCTCTGACGCCTGACCCAGTCTCTGTAGTCAGCGCTAGTGCTTCCTCTTCATGCTGCTCTCTCCAGGGCCACCACCAAGTCCAGCTCATGTTCAAGAGAAGGGAAACTGGCTCCACCACTTGAAGTTATGAAATCATAACACCACAACCAATGACGAATAATTAGAAGCTGGCATGCTTAAGCTTCACTTAGTTATGGATATAACCAAATGTGCAAAACAAGCATGCTAAACACCACAGAGCACAAGTGAAGGGTACCCGGGAGGACCTGATAAGGGAAAAGACGGGCCGGTGTGTACTAGAGGAATTGGAACTGTTACAACAGTCATTCTCCAGCCAGTCTATGGATTCAGCTCCGCTCAAACTTTCATAGCTAGTGACAAGCTGATTCTGAAACTTACTGGATTAGGCAAAGGACTCAAAATCAGAGCAGTTTTGGAAAAGAGCAATCAATGTCCAATAACCTGCCATATCTGAGTGAAGGGGTGGCTGTAAGGAAATGGCACTGCAGACTGTGATGCTGATCAGATTGATGGAACAGACTCGACTGGTGAGGCAAGCGCCGTGGAGGTTCAGGGGAGGTGGTGGTCCTCACCCAGGAAAGCTGCACTTGGTACCGCACTTCCACATGGACTCGAAATAGATCACGGAGTAGAACTAACACTGTTACACAGGAATAGACAGTTACATCAAAATATAATGTTATTCATCAGAAGAAGCAGATGAAAAATAAATATGAGGAAGCAAAGCACTGCTCTGCACAGCCCCACGGATGTCCTAATAATTCCCACAAAGTGAAGGGAGCCAAACATCAAAGCCTAAGAGAGGGAGCCCACTTAGACGGCATCTTGGAAAAAGCAGAGCTGCAGAAGAGACCACTGACTGGTGTCTGGACTGCCAGGAGCCAGACTGGAGGGAGGGTCGGTTAGGAAGGGAAGGGGCAATAGGGGGGACATTTTCAGGAAAATGAAACTGACTTTGTACCGTGGTTTTTTTTTTTTTTTTTTTTTTTGCGGTACTGGGGATCAAACTCAGGACCCTGCGCTTGCTAGGCAAGTGCTTATTCCACTGAGCTATATCCCCAGCCCCTGTATTGTGGTTTTGATAATGATTATATCACTACGTCTTTGTCTAAACTCACAGAAGAGTACATCAAAAATGAGTGATTTTTATTGTACGTGCCCTTAAAAAAAGGAATAATGAAAAGAATAGGTTCATAAAGCTACAAAGCTACGAAGAGGCTCATGGGAAAATCCCTGTGCTTCTGTGTTTATGATGTCTGATAAGGGATAATAATTTGTACATTATTTAGGTATTTATGATGTCTGCAGCCATCTTGCCTTCTGTACCCAGAGGGATTGCAGGGCCTGAACAGCAGGGATGGACAGACAGCCTGGACAGGTCCCTGAGGTGGGTACTTTCCTAGGCCCAGAACCGGCTCACACCTGATTCTCTATTTGGCTGGAAAATAGATACATGTGCTTCCATCGGGAACAGAGAAGTCCATCTGTTGCAAAGGTGCTGCTCCCAGGTATGTGCAGGGGCAGCAGCTTCCCGGTCAGGCTGCAGGATGTGGGGAGGAGGGGACATGGCTGGTGGCATGGAGGCCTGGGCACTGTCGGGAGGCTGGAGGGGCAGGAGTGGCCCCTGCTATAAGAAGAGCAGCTGAGATGCTCTGTCGTGGCTTGTGGGGTGGTCACAGGTTGGTGGGGCTGTGGCCTTCTACTTCCTGGGCCCAGGGAAGCCTCAGGCGGGACGGTTCTGTCTGACTTGGTCCTGCATTCCTGCCTAGCTCTAACCCTGCTCCACGCTGGGAAAGGGGCTGCAGGACTGACCAGACACGCCTGGACAGTGCTCAGCAGGACTGACTTGACATCCCTCCTGGACAGTGTTCTGAGCACTGGGGGCCTGGTCACCCAGACATGGCTTCCAGAATAGGACAAGCCAGGGTTCTAAGACACCTGAGGCTGGCCTATGTGCACGGGGGCTGAGCTGACACTCAGTGTCCTATTGGCCTTGCTGGTGCCTGCCAGGCCTGGTTGGAGCCTGGGGCAGTGCAGGGCCTGAGCTCGGCCTGGGCTGCTGAGGCTATGCAGGCTGAGACCCCTCGGAACACTCAGACTCTCACCACCAGGGAGGCGATCTCGAGCAGACAGGAGAATGGAGCTGACCACTGCAGGAGCTCAGCTCCTTGAGGCAGGACCGGTGTGCTGCTCCTCAGTATGCTCCTTTGTGCAATGCAAAGCCAGCTCACTGGCCCCTCCTCGCCTTGTTCACCTTGAGTAGCAAAGAGCAAAATTGAGATATTTTAAAAATATCTCCTTCCCTCAGTTCTAAAAATAAGAGGCACCAACTGTAGAAAACCTTGAATTTTAGAAATTCATGGAGAGGAGATAGGCATAGTGTCACATGCCTATCAACCTGGCATTTTGGAGGCTGAGGCAGGAGAATCACAAGTTCTAGGTCAGCCTGAGTGACTTGTCAATTTAGTGAGACCCTGAATAAATAAAAATAGAAGGGGATGTAGCTCAGTGTGGGGGCCCTGGCTTCAGTCTGTAGTATCACACACACACACATAAATTCATACAGAGAGTTAATTTTAAGCAGTCCATAAATTTGCCATCCAGACAATGTGAAAATTCAGATATTCTCTTGGGTTATTTTTGTGTAGGTAGAAACATTTATACACATAGGATGGGCTATGGACTGCTTCCTCCTCAGTGAAAATCTCCAATCTCTGGAACCACTGTGTGAGTAGAATCTTTGTTTCACTAGCGTCCTATGGAATTGATAAAGAAGATGTGGTGTACCTACTACGGAGTCACACTCAGGCCAAAGGAAGGTGCACTCCTGTCTTCTGCAGGAGCATGGGTGCCACTGGGAGAGACTGTGCTTACTGAAATGGGCAGGAACACAGGGCTCCATGCTGTTGGCAGGGCCAGGCATTGGACAGGGCACATGGACAAGGGGCGGCTGGGTCTGCCCAGTGCACCCCTGTGCGTGGATGGAAATTGCACTGAGCCCCACTCCCTGCTACTGTTGCATTAGTACATGCCAGTAAAAGTGAGAGCTCACCAATCACAAGTGTCTCTGCTGGTCATTGTCTGTATTTTTACACAAGCTTTTGTGGAGCTTTTCACATGAATATAATAGTGTGCTCTGTGCGGCTGGCTAGTCACACTGCTTCCACTGCTCACTGGGGTCTGTGGTGCTACTGGGAATGCTTGCTGCGCAGACTTTGCCTCAGCCCTGATATTAGGGTGTAGACCTGTAGACTCCCTCCCAACCACTTGGACTGGGGAGGAGATACCCTGCTCTCCATGGGACCTCCCCAGCCCTTCTGAGATGACTTTCTGGCTTCATTTCCCTTTGTTTGAGTAAGAAACCAAACACAGTGATTTTGGACTGGCTCACTTGAAAATCTGCCTGCCCGAAAGGGAAGTTTCTCCAGACCAGGGTTCCCCTGTCAGGGCCACAGCCAGCCTTGGGGTCAAGCATGGTTGTGGCCACTTCCAAAGGCTCTGAAGAGCCACCTTCCCACACTGTGAGAACATCCACGCATACAGAAGCACCCTGAAATCAAACCCAGAGCAACAGCTTCACTAGTAACACTGTTTGGGGTGGCAAAGCAGAGCCCAGAGTCATTGGTACAGTGTGATTATAACCATGCACTTATACACACATGAGAAACAGATGTAACTGTCTGTTGTCTTAGGGCAGAGGCTTCATAGAGCAAGAAAAAAGTCTAACAATGTCACTTACAGTCAGTATCATATGTATCATCTCGGTGCACTGCTGCATGTTGGTGCTTTTCCTTAGCAGAAAGTGTCCAATATTCCCCCTTCTCTGTTCATCACCATCTGGTGAACATCTCTACCCCCAGGCGTGGCCTGAGCTCAGGGAAACCGCATATTAACTTCTAGTGAGACAGGGCTTATGTTAACAAAGCAGCCGCGGCAGCTGTGTGTACAGAGCCTGTCCGTCATTTGTCAACAGCCAGCAGCGGTCAGTGCTTCCGCCTAGGCTCTGTCCAGTCGGCGCTGTGTTGTCCCCATCTCTGCAGGAGGCTGGATGTCTTCCTCACTGCCACACGGAGTCTGGGAGGCCCCAACCTCAGGAGGAAGAAAGGATGCTCCGTGCTCTGGTGGGGGGAGGCTCGGCTCAGCTTTGAGGAATGCATGGCATCCCCTCCAGCATGGAGACCGAGTAGCAGCTTGCTGGTCTTCACGTCTCCAGCAGTTCCACCACTTGACCCGGCTGCCCTGGCCCAGGGAAGCCACAGGGAGGTGGGTGGCTGAGATCTGTGTCTGTGTGCAGAGGAGGCCATGTGGCCTAGAGAGGGAATAACCTCCCATCATGAGCAGTCCTTCCACAGAGGAGACATTGCTTACTCCCAGGCTCTGGGGTGGAGTCTGTGTATATATGTGTGTATGTGTGAGTGCAAGGGTGTGAGTGTGCATGCATGTATATGTGCACTGTGCATGTGTGTCTGTGTGCATGTGTATGCACTTGTGGTTCTATGTGTCTGTGTGCATGTGTGTGTTTCTATGTGTGTGTGTGTGTGTGTGCGCGTGTGCATGTGCATGCGTGTGTGTGTGCGTGTGTGTGTGTGTGTGTGTGTGTGTGTGTGTGTGTTTGGTAC